>BSAI01000104.1:27571616-27620980 GCA_036245035.1 Adrianichthys oophorus
CCAGCTCTGGTCCATCTCAGCGCCTCCCGACCCACAGAACAGGATTCTGTTCAGGCTTGGTGTCTGCTTTTAAAGGTGAAGAGGTCCAGAGGGCCTGCACTGTATCTGATTTTTGACAAACAGCACGCTGGGATGAAATCGATGAAGCGGCAGCAATGGGCCGTGGAGGTCCCACTGGTCCTCCTGCACCCACCATCTTCCTCCTTCTCCTGCTCCTCCACCTCCTTCCCTCACTGTCAATACCTCCCAACATGTAGCTCCCTCTCACCCTAACCCCCCCCTCCCTCCATCCCTACAGTCCAGATGAGCCCAAACAAGCGAAGAATGGACTGACACTGCTTTTGACACAGGCCGTTTATTAGCCTCACTGAGCAAAAAAAAAAAACAGGGGAGGGGAAATAAAAGAGTGAAAGGGGGGTTGTTCCCAGCAGTGAGTTGATTGGCTGTGCGGTATGTTGTTGCCGCGGTGACGGTGTTGTTGTGTGTCGAGGCGGACTCAGCGTCCGCACACCTGCTGCAGCCATTTGTCAGGGTCAGCATCAGGAAAATTTGTGTTTATTCTTGTAGAAAAAGGTTTTGATGAATTGGTTTATTTATATGCTAAAGCTTCCTGCCGCCACGTTTGACCAGCTCTCCTTTCTGTGGCTATGAGGCAATGGGGGGGTAAGTCTCAAATTTTGGGGTGTTTTTGTTGATCTCACTTGAATAGGATGAGCTCTTGAACCTCATTAACTTAAACGAGCTGGTGAGTTGAGGAGGAAGTTCAGCTCTGCCACTTTCTGTTTTAAATCCGCTGTGAGTCAGACCATCCTGATGCAACCGGATTCAGTCAGTGAAACATCCTCACCAAACGCGTAAATGCTCTCCAAATACGGAGATAATTTTGGCTTCAATTTCACATTTCAACTCTTTGGAGAAGACAGTAACAAAATTAAAGCTGTGAGGGGCGTGGCATATGAGACCCAGGCTCCCCCTGCTCTCACCTTCGCCACCCCCCCTTTTTTCCCCTGGCCTCACTGGCTGAGCTTCAGGCTCCTCACTCTGCCAATCATCCCAATGATGCTCAAGGAGTTAGGGGGTGATACAGTGAAACTTCTGGGAGCTTAAAGTTGTAGCTAATACTAAAAGTCATATTTTTGGAAAATTTAAGATGGCCACCCCTTCCAGAGGTCAAAGGTCAACAAAACTTTGATTGTGGTTGTAGACTGGCGACATTTGCATGAAATTTTGTGACGATTGCTCAAACGAAAGTTTTCTTTTGCCATATTGTGGGAAAGTGCAATGCTAAAATGCTAAATTTAAATGCTAAATTTCACACTTCGCCACAAAATGGCCGCCAAGCTTTAGGTGCTATGGCAATTTTTAATCTTCCTTGGATTTTGAAACATTTTTCTTGAGCCCCATTTAAAATTTTGGCTCCATTCATTTTTTTGACCTTCTTGCCCGCTGTGATGTCTTGTTTTTAATCAGAGGGTTGTTCCCTATGCCCAAAATAATTTTTTGTCCTGTACTACGTGTGTGGATATTTTGCCAAGTTTTGTAGCATGTGACGGGGAGTATGTTTTTGCTCAAACACGTGATAAGAAAGAAGAAGTGGGAAAACAATCTTGTGTTTGCAGTCCTGGACTTCTGCGGGACATACAAATCCGACTTCAAATCTATGACAAATATTTCTAAAAAAAAAGTGGGATTCCTCCTGTAGTGTGCCGGAGGCTCAAACGGCCTCTAATGGTTTTCATGAAGGGAACTTTCAGAGTAAACATTGATTGTCTATTTCTGTCCTGCACTTTTGTGATTTTCACATTTTCCCACAATAGGTCGATATGAATAGAAAACATTTGTACCACCGGTCTGCTCCTGCATTAAGTCGTCAACCACAACCAAAGTTTCATTGACCTTTGACCTCGGGAAGAAGCCGACATCTTGAATAATAAAAAAAAAAGGACTGTCTCCGGCAGCCCCCTGGCCCCAGCGGGTTAAGAAAATGAATGGATGATATTCATCGCATCGCACGGCCAAACTGAATTCAGTTTTCTACTCTTTGATCTAGTCACTGAAAACGTCACGTGTCCAAAGCTGAGTCCCTGATTGGTTGACACGTCACGTCAACCTTGCCACGCGCGACGCCGAAATCTCCCCAAAATTATTTTATTCATTAGTTTAGCACATGCACCTCTGACCAGGGTGGCAGGAGCAGAAGGGGCGAGAGGGGGGTGTGGCTCTGCCAGTTAGGGTAGGTCAAAGGGGGCAGTGGCGGTGGGGAGCGCCTGTGTGATGTACAACGCCACTCGTGACTTCAACTTTAACTGATTCTGCAATAATTTTCAATCCAACTGATTTAGTTATTAATAAGCTGCATCCTGTTCACAGAAAATACAGGGATGGATCAACGAGCTGCATCTAAACTGAAAATAAAAGTATAGTGTCGTTGTTGATGGTTTTTGTTTTGATCCATGACATTTTCTTGCATACAACAACACATGGTAACTTTGGAGCAAACCACCCTGCATGTCTATGGGGTGAAGCTGCCTATCCTCCTCAGGTGTGGGGAGGCCCTCCGTGTTTGAGCCGGGGAGGAGGTGCTTTCACTCAGAGCTGCTCTCTCCTGTTTGAAAACAATGAAAGACTTTTGGAAACCAAAGCGAGCGTAGAGACGTGAAGCATCAGGGGCAGCTGATGAATATTCAAACAGCATTCATTGGGCTCCATCTGAAAGGTCCGCCTGCCTCCTCATACAAAAGCCACCAACCCTCCCTGAGACATGTATTAGTCATTATTAAACATAATAATGGCTTTTATAAGTCAGTGTTTGCCTCTTAGGTTGTGTAAATAATTCAGATGAAGAGGGAGACGGGAGGCCAGGATGGGGGGGGCAGAGAAGTCCTGCTCCAGTCAGGTGGATCTGCACCTGAGACAGCAGGCGACAGATGAGCCATTTCACCTGAATAATTTATTTGATTCTGGTAAACTTTTTCTAGCGTTATTTCTCTGCACCCCCCTTGCCCCCCCCCCGACCCATCCCGCACACAGCACAACCATCACGTTTATTTCAAGCAGCATTAATTAGGGTTGCATGAGCTGTTAAACTGTCATCTGACGATTATCAAAGTCAAGCTCCAGACCTTGCAACACCACTTAGTTTCCTGCATAGAAAGTGGAGGTGGGGTGGGTGGTGTGGGGGGGCTGTAATGTGTTTATGCAAGTTAGAAGAAAAAAAAGAAAAGAGCATTTTGTGACAGCTGTTGTTAGCACCAACAGCAGGCTGCAGAGGGACAAGGGTCCTTTTTAAATGATTTTGTTCTATGGCACTAAGACAACAGACAAACTTAATTTGTGAAATGTCTCCACTAATTAATTTGAGAGAAAAGGCGGGGGGTGTGACATTGGGGGGTGGGTGGGGCGGTGGATGTTTACTCGCCATGAAGAAAGGATTAAAAGTAAAATGGTTGACGTCTTTGAGCTGTGATTCACTCAAACAACTGAGGCAACACTTGCACTGATTTGAACATCGGCTGTCAACTCCAGCAGCAGGCGCATGTTGATGTCGGTCCGTGTATTTGTCTGCGCCTGTTTGTTTTTGCTTCATGGCTGCGGCGCTGACAGGATGAGTCTTTATGCCAGCGTTCAGCCCATAAGCAGCCCTGGAGAGCAGTGGACATGTACGGACCGGACCGGAAGGTGTTCTCCGTACAGGCTGTGTCCGTCGGCGGATGCTGCTGTCAGTGCCGTGTGCTGACGGCGTTGTCCAGGGTTGTCTGTCATAATTAAAAGTGTGTGGAACTGCACAGTGAGTAAAGGTAGAAGAAAGACACTTCCTACCGTTTCAGCTGACGGCTCTGGAGAAAGTGTGAGCTGGTTTTCTCACTTTCCTCATTTCATCTCCTGTTACAATGATAATGACTGAATATAATCACAATTCCATTTTCTCAAAATAATTCTTGAAAACACAACAAAGACAGTGATCCACTGTGTGCAGCAGCTGCTGCTCCTCATTTTGAAACCGTGTTCAGATTGGAAGGTTTCAAAAGTTCCTATAAAGCGTTTTTCACGAGTTCCTTTACGGTGAAAAATGGGTGAACTTGTATAGGGCAACCACAAAATATCAAGGTGAAGCTGCAACCAAAATAGCAAATGGCAAATACTTTTGTCATGATTTTCTCAAAGTGCTTTACAATAACAGTTCCTTTCACAATCACACGCTCACACGTCCATTTGTCTTACAAATACTTCACAATCCACTTACTACATACAGGACAATGGTACATTCCACTTTCATGGCATCCCAAAGGATGGCTGTACGAGCCTCAATGGAACTGCAAGACATACCTGCATTCCCCTTAAGATGCAACCGCTCTTCTCTATAATCTTCCCAGAACCCGGACAACCCAAAAACCCACAGCATCCATACGTATCAACCCCCCATATGGGTGCATGCCCCTAAGGCTTAAATCTTCACATAAGGTGCAGCATCTTGCTGGAATTCAAACAAAAATACTTTTTTTCCTCACAAATCTTCATGACAAAAATGCATTACTTAAACTCATCTCAATTTGGCTTTCAAAACTTAAGCTCCAGGGTGTATTCAGACTGGACACATTTGGATCTCTTAAAGTGAACCAGAGTTTGTTGATAATAATAATAATGTGGAACAAGTTCTCAGTCTGGATACAGCCAAGCTGACCCTGGTCCAGGATCAGGAACCGCTCTAGGAACTATCATTCAAGGTGTCTCAGTTTGTTTCCAAACAGCTGACTAAGCTTCGATTTGCTCTGAGTTTCCTCAGTCTAAATATGTTCTGTGCTCGGAGCGCAACAACTGAACCAAAACGGCCACCGTAGCCAGACATTTGGGATGTAAATAGAGAGCCGGGGACAAACAGTGAGCAGCGATGGTCAACGAAATACAAAGTTTTGCAAAGCGTAGCGTTTTCATTATTCTTTCTCCAGTTACTTTGCCCCGCCCTGGGATCTCCTGACCAATAACTGAAGAGGTCTTTAGTCACATGGTTTTGTTTACAGGCTTTGATTCAAAACAGACATTTCCGCTACAGACAAGTCTGAGTACAGACCAAAAGCAAGGTTCCAGACTCGCTCCGGACCAAAGGACTTTTCCAGTCGGATTGCACCCCCAGATCAAAACGTCACAAACGTTTCAACATTTTTAACATCTCTTTGCTTTTTTGGGAATAAAGTAACAGTTTTGTGTAACTGTTTAAGACTACTAATTTGTTGTCTACTATTTTTTTTTTTTCTTGTTGAAAAAAGGCATGTACAAGGACTGGACTGAACATGAGTGAAAAGGACCCAAAGTCAACAAAAAGTAAAGGTTCTACAGAAAGCCTGAGAGTTCCATGTGAAATAAAACATGCTTGTTTTTGATTGATCTGCTTGATGAAACCGTTTAGCATGATTTCTGATTTTACATGCATTTCAGTGCAGCTGTTGTTGCACTATTGACACAGTTTTCTTTTTCCCTGCCAGCCTTTACGTGCATATATACATGTGTGTCATCATCACTGCTGTAGACGTTGTCTGGAAAAGACATGTTTCCTCGCAACTCAGCGGGACCGCCAATCAGGAAATCCAACGCCAGGATGAGTAGCTCCGATGGGGAGAGACGTCAAGCAGCCAGTCCAGTTTGTCGCCTCATCTCCCTTACCTACTCTGCCACTTTGTAAAATCACATTATCCTAATGAGAATAGGAGCGGAAAGGCAGTGACAGAGCGGGGATTTGGACGGGCTGTGCGTCAAAAGTCCTCAGATTTCATTCCACTGCTCTGATTTCGAGCTGAGATGGGGGCTGGGGTGAAGAGGAGGCATGAGCTCTGTAAGTTTCAGGAAAGAAACCTTTAGTGGAAGGAAGGAAACATGGATGAAGTGAGCACAGACAAAAAGCAAAACTGGGGAAGGAAGGATTGATTCATTTTGTTGTTACTCTCAAAATTGGTCACCCTCTGTAAGTGTTTTAGGAAGTCTGTCAGACAGAATCCTTAGTGAAGTTAAACTCCAGTTTCTGAGTGTTTTTTTTTCAGAGAATAATGCTCTTCCTGCTAATACTTTACCTTGATCAGGGCACCTATCCAAAGGACTGAAGTTCTCATCAGAGCAACACCAAGAGTTTGTGTGATACTTTGGCTTTAACTAAGTCTTCTAAGGCTTTACTAACAGGAATTTTGAATTATTTTCCTTATCACTTCTTCATTGCAGTCTAAAATTTAACTGTTTAAAGCTTATTTACTTCACTTTGGGGGCAGGCGTGGCACAGAGGTAGGGCGGTCAACCTCTGATTGGAAAACTGCAGGTTCGGTTCCTGCCTTGCTCGCCTATGTTTCGAAGTGTCCTTGGGCAAGACACTGAACCCCACTTTGCCTCTGGTGGTTATAGGTTTGTGCCAGTGTTCAACAGCAGAGCCGCCATCAGCCATCTGTATGTGTGTGTGAATGGGGCTTTCACTGTAGAGCGCTTTAGGCCTTCATAGTCATTTTTATCTATTTTAAATAGGCAGTATCATTGTATATATTGGTAAAAACTGTTGAGGTTGGACATGATGATAAGAGGTTTAAAAGAAGACAAAAAAGGAGGTTTATAGATGTAGTGAAAAAGGACGAGTGTTTGGTCTGAACAGGGAGGATGCAGAGGAGAGGGTTAGATGGAAGTGCATGATTTGCATTGGTAAAACCAAAAGACAAAGATAAAAGACAATGATTGTGTTTCTGTGGCACAAAGACCTCAGGTTAGAGGCACAGTGGGGTGTACTGCCAACTAGTGGTCAGGGGTTTAAGTAGAAAATGAAAGTAAAACGCTGATCTATAATATCACTGTGGCAGCATTTTAAATGGATGCAAATATCGCCAAATGAAATATCTAAATATTTTAATGAATCGATATTTTCTTACACCTCTACTATCCAGCCGCTAAGTATTGTAGCTCAGACGAGGAAATCGAAAACGTTAATGGATCAATTTGTCTGCAAGTGGATGCTTCCGAATTCTAGTGAAAAGGGGAGATGTTGGCCCGCCCATGGCAGCTGCTGCGTCACAAAACTCGAGGTTTTTCAAACCGCTGCTCCTGATCCCACTTGATTTGAATAAAGAAATACTCCAAAATGCAGTTTTCATTTTAAACTTCTTACACATGTCCTGCATGATGAGAAAAAATGCTGCAAGTACCTGTTAACAACACCCAACACATGATTTTTATTGGAGTGGGTCTTCACTTTAAGCACTGAATACAAGATAATTTAAAATAAAAACTCATCTGTTCGTTTAGGTTTAAAATAAAAAATGTATTTAATAGTTTTTTTGCAGCTCCTGGTTCTCTTAAACTTGTCTTCACCTCCGCTGTTCTAAAACATACATTTTATTGGTTATTCTCTGACTTCTGGAACCATCCTGTTGTGATTATTAATTAAATAGAATACCTTTCATTTAGAAAATTGTGTTTTTGGAACATTCTGCTGGACTTTCTCCGACCAGCCTGATCGAGAGGCTGTGGAGGGCAGGCCACTGCGGGTTTCTCGGTCCGTTAACAAGGTAAGTGGACATCAAGGTCATGATGAAGCTCTAGCAGTGGTACCACAGACCTCCTGTGTGTCCACACAGACTCACACGTGATTCTGACTGACAGGACAATCTCCCACCCCCCCCTTTATGAATTGGCAATCAACTTTGTAGTAAAATATTCTGCCCTCTTGCTCTCACTTCGTTCTTTGTCATGAAAAGCAAACACAAGTAAGGAAACTGTTGAATATATTAAAAATAGGACATTTTAGCGAAATATCACCAAAGTAATGGAAGCGTGCTCAGAAACCATGTTCAGTCCCACGCCGGAGTCCTGGCGGGCGCAGAGGTGCTCCAGTAAAAGCTGATGGAGGTCTTGCAAGGTGACAGTTTATTTGGCTGTGTGTTCCGATTAGGTGGATGAAGATCTGAGAGTATTTCCTTCTTTTTACTTCCCTCCGTCTGCTGATTTATGAGCCTCACTGCAAATGACTGGCAGCTTCTTTACTACGGTCAAACAGTGAAGGATACCCCCCCTCCCATGTGTCTGGGAGTCAGAAAGGGATGTGTGTGAATGCTTTGGATGCTTTTGTGTGAAATGAGGAGCGCATGCACGTCTGAAATCAGCCTTACAAATGTGGGTTGAAGTTTGAGTGCGTTTGAGGCTGATTCAAAGTGCCAGTCGGCACTAAGTGTGGAGTGGCTTCTTCTGCCTTTTCTCCGTCACCCAAAACGCTGGGCTGGGTGTGTGTGTGTGTGTGTGTGTGTGTGTGTGTGTGTGGTGTTCCTCCATCCCGTTTCCTGCCTGGAAAAACACTGCTTAGCCTATTAGCACCCGCGCAATGCCTCCATCCTGCTCCTAATCTGCACAACACAGCTGTCAGAGACAAAGCGAGACAACACAGTGGACACTTCACTTCCAGAGCCGAAGAGCGGCGGCTGAGACATGAACATTTCCATCTTCCAGTCAATTATTTATTGATAACCTATTTATTTTTACCTTTAGTGTCAGTCAAATGCTTGAAATGAGCATTTCTTCATGTTTAATTAATCTGAACGCACTGAAAAGCCACATAAACACACACACCTCCAGCTTTACTGACTAATGTATTATGTTTATAAGCCAGTAAACATGTATTATTCAAAGGTGATATGGATGGAGAGCAGAGCTTCGATGTTTTGCTTTGTGTTTTTTATTTGGTGCCCCGATGTTGTCAAATTGAAAGGGACTTAAGGGTGACAGCAAGTCTTTAAGGTGGCTTTTAATTCAGCCAAGGATGAGGCTCTTCAATACTGGGACTACAAACTGTGTCATTATGGAACCTAAACAACGCTGATCAGTTTGATGTAACAGCCAGAAATCAAAACTGTTACTAAAATAAAAAAAGTACGGGATGAAAGTTTAACCGAAACCAGAGTTCTGCAGGGATGGAAGATGGAGGTGGAGGAGGTTTAAGACCTTTTTTTCCTTCAAATATCCTAAAATATCTCCAATAAAAATATAGAGAACGTGATTTGGTTCATCCTTCAGCAGCAGTTCTCCTCACCAAAGTGGCCCACTACGTGGCCCATTTACGTTTAGATTTTTATACGGAGCTGAGCTGTAAAAAAAAAAAAATATGTTGTACCACTGCTGACATTACCCTAAAATCAAGAGGTCTTGTGTGCTTTACCACTTCTCATAAACTTAAACTAGTCATAACTGCACAAAATGAAGCGAAAGGTTTTCATCTACTGTCAGAGCTGTTCATTAATGCCGTCTAAAGAAATTACGTTTGTTTCATACAGAAAATAATATTGCTGTAATTCAATTATTGTTAGCATTTTAAATGCTTTTATTTGATTTTATAAATAGATGGTTTTAATTGATACAAAAACAAATTGCATTTTTTAAACAATAATGTTGAACTTATAACTTTTAGTGTCAAATGTTAAAGACCTCTGCATTAAGAAGCTTATAGTCTCGAATATGTGCATGCACATGTGTATACACCTTTTATATATGTGTACATGTATTATAAATAATAATTTAATAATAATAATACATACTTTAACTTCATAACATAAAAACATATTAATACAGTTCATTGTCCCCACAAGAGCTCTGAGTGGATGTTGGCTTTAGCCCAACCAGAAGCGCCCCAGCAGACACTCCTGGTCCCTGCAGTTGCCCGCTGGCTGGGATGATGCAATGAGGGCCTTCAGCACTGTGGGTCCGAAGGCCAGTTGGCGGCAGCGGCAGCTTCCCGATCAAGCAGCAGCGACTGGTCAAAATAAAGTGAGTGCAGTGGATTCCCGTGATGCTGCAGTTCCCTCAAAGAGGGATCTCAGCTCTGCAAGCAACAGGGAGTGTGACTGCAGACAACAACACGTAAACAGGCAAAAGGGCTCGTGAGCCAGCCCAACTGTACATCCAGAGAGTCACATGCCATCAGTAGCCACTGCACAGAAGCACAATTCCTTCTTTTCAATAATGCTTCACATCACTTAATGTCATAGGCTGCAGTGACAATGTTTTTTATTTTACGTGCAGAGTAATTCGTACTTTTCTGTATCAGAGAGCAAAAACATGCTAAGTCCCACCTCTGAACAGCGAACCAGTTTGGTCGTGGTAGTAAAAATAGTCAGAAAAGATCTGGTCTTAATTTAGTTCCATCATGACCTAAAACTTCTCACTCCAGACAGAAGGGACAGAATAGGAGCAAATAGAAATGTTTTACCTTTTGACCAACTCAAATATAAAGTCTTCTGTTGGGGTTTGTTTTTTTTTGTTTGATTAAGATTCCAAAGCTTCAAAACTGTATAAACGGATCTTATTGAGCCTCTTTCTGCTCTAAAAACATCAAATCCACATGATGAAGTTCCTGAAAATCCAAGCTAAGAGAAGCAGGTCAGTGTTTACTTTGCTTGCATTTTCATAATCTGTTCTCATCTTTCTGTTAGAGATGAAGGGAGTGACGCTGCTGCAGGTCATTTGCAGAGCACGTCTGTTAACGAGAATGTAAACTATGGGATGTCCGACAATGCCAGGCTGATCCAGGATGGGTTCTCTACAACAGAACTTTAGGGTGAAGCAGAGAGCTTTTGGAAAGCCGCTGGTCGCTATCTGGTTGCTCCATCCAGAGCCAACAGAAGGTGGTGGTAAAGAACACAACCATAATGTGGGCAATGAAATTACAAAGCCCAGGAGAATGAAAGGAAAAATAGCAAATATACCAAAAACATTCTTCAATGTGTCCATCAGCAACTATGGCCATAACTTTTTCTTGCATTATCCCTTTTTGTTGTTGTTAATCCAATAAAAAGTGGCAGGCTGTTTGATTTATAGTTTAATATTGCTGCATAAAATCAAAGAAACTTCTCCGCAGTGGACAGTTGCTCACCGTTGTCTATTTTTTATTGTGGCCTCTGTAACAGGGCAGTTTATTAGGTTTGTGTTCATCAGTTCCTGATAAAACACCAGGCCCTTACAAAATCAAACAAGCATTCGTAATGACAGTAACAAGAAACACGTTAAATCATTTGCCAAAACAACTAAATGGAAGTTTTTGCTCATCTTTTTATTCCTACATTTCGTCAAATTACAACATTTTTCAGAATTCATTTTGAAAACTAAAATCTTCTGGTTAATAGAACTTCATTGATTGATTCATTTGTTGTATTGCACTGGAATGCTACAAGCTGTTCACTCCAAACTGTGAAAAAATGTATTCTTTCCAACTCATGAAACCTAAACTGAATAGGTTTCAAACCAGGTTGAGACACCAGACCTGTTAAGACTCAGTCTTTTCAGTTTCAGCTTTTTTTTTTTACCTGTTTGATTCTTTTGTGATGTATCAAAGACGAACCAAAGAAAGTCTGGTAAAGACGCAGTGAAAGCTAGAACCAACCTAAATGATGCTCTCCAGTCTGGACGAGAGCAAGGAGGAGGAGCCATGGAGGAAGAGCCAGCTGTCAGGCAAAGAAGCCTAAACTATGCTGCATGCCAACACACTCAACTTCTTTTGTTTTGCCGCACAACTTTTGGGTGCATGTCCACCACCTGCTGGTATGTAATGTGGATCAAGAGTTGAATTCTTATGTATTTATTATCCATCTTTTCTTTTTTATTTTCTTCTTTTTTAACCATCATTTCTTCTTCTCAAACTCTTCTAAATCATCTTTGTTTTCTTCAAAAGCAAAACATTTACAACTACACCTATTCCTCAAAATGTCATTTATCTCCTATTTTGTTTTCATACTTTCAAGTTGTTTCTTTAAGTCCCATTCCGGTCATCCTTCAGTCTATAGAAGAATCATTGGTCTTTTAATTATAATTTTCCTGTTTTTGGTTAAATAAAAAAAAAACTTGTGTCGTTTTCTGGGACGTTCTGTTCTGCAGAGCGACAGGACTTCATTAGAAATTCTGTTCACAAGTAACAAACTTACAGTCCCTCACACCCCGAACCTAATTTTACTACTGTTGCAACAAAAATGGCAAATATCCGAGCTTTCCAGCCGTACAGTTTTAAGCCAGATTCCAGCTAAAAACGAGGAAAACAAAGACATTTGTGTATTTGTTTGTCTGCAAGTAAAGCATCAGAATTGAGCAGAGCTGGGAGCTTATGGTGCGCACAGTGTATTTTCTACATCACAAATGAAATCTTTTTAAACAGCATTTTTGTATCTGCTCCTGATTCAACCATTTGAATAAAGAAATACTCAAAAATGCAATTTTAAACTTCATTTTCTTAGCAATATGTCCTCCACCATCAGAAAAATGTCACAAGAACATGTTAAAAACACCAAAAACATGTTTTTTCCCAGAGTGGGCCTTAAGTATTTGTATTTGATCAGTGTGTTTCTTTTACATTTATAACACTTCTGCAATAGCCTCCCATGTGTTACAAAACTCAATTTTTCCTTTAACGTACAGCACAAAGACTGTAAGGGCAGCTCGTCTGTCATCTGGCTGCTTTTTTGTCTTTGCAGGTTTCAATCAGTACTTCTTAGTTACATGTCAGACTCACAGCAGCATCATTCTGCTTCCCAAATTTAAAGGTGTCTGAGGAGGTGATGGAGCTGGGTGGTGGCTGAGCGGTCCGTTGGTAGTTTCATTCAAGATCTTGGTCATATCCATGATGTGTTCTTCTGTTAAATTCTTTCAAATCTTCTGTGTCTGAGTTAAAAAAAAAAAAATAATTTTTAGGCTTGTTTTACGTCATTCCCAATGACTTCTGCATGGTTCTGAAGTCTGTTGGCAGTTATTCATGCTGGGGCAGAGAGGTACTCAGACTGGCCTTTTGCTAAAATGCCATAACACCATTAACCTATACATCTACACAATGAGGAGATGAGACTCTGTGTTCCACTGAAATAATAGAATAAAGCAGAAATCCATTATAAAGGCAAATGTTAGCTTTGCATGAGAATACTGATCTGACTGGCAGAGCAGCAACGAGAACAGTGGTTGTCCGGCAGAGCTCTGCTGTCATGTGCTTGTAAAGTGCAATCCATAAATCCTTGCTGCTTGTGCAACATCTTGCTCGTGTCAAATACAAATTATGTTGATGAAAAAAATTGAAGTGCATTGTGGGGAAATCTTTTATGATGCAAGACCGTATGCAGTTTGAGCTCCACCTGTGCAGAAACTCCACGTCTGTGGAAGCTGTCGTGTCCAGAGGAGCTTTTGTTGACTCACAAGCTCAGGTGGTGCTTCAGTATTGAAGCTGTGAGGCATCATTAACAGAGTTCAGCTGGAACTTTGCTCCCACACGTTTCAGAGTTTGAACTTCAGCTGCAACAAATCTCATTTCCCATTATGACACTCTGTGTTCTAATACATAAAAAATTACACTGACTTGTGCAGCATTTCTCTCTGTCGGATTCATTTTTGACTGTTTTTCTAAAGTCAGCCTCTCAATGTGGTCTGACTTCAACTATTCTGAGAAGTGGTCAACAAACCTGCCAAGGCTCTGACTCTTCCTACATCCAACTTATTTTGGGGATTTATCATACTGTGGACAAAACAGAAATCAGGCATAACTACATAAGGTAGGCATTATGAGATGTCACTGATTGGATGATGACGTTTGTTGACCTTTCAACAAGAAGCTATTTGGCGAATCAGTTCAGGCTTTTCCTCAATGTCATCATCCAACCAGTGAGGTCCCATAATCCCTACCTTTACCGCTTTCTTATTTTGTTTGATTTGTTTTTATTTATTTATTTAGATTTCCAGAAATTACTTTTGTTTTCTGAATGTTTTTTTTGTTTCTGGAATTTGTTGTGATTTCTAAAATGTAATGTTGTTTTTCATTATTTTTTTTTTGCTTTTTTAATTTTGATGTTTAATATGTTTTTGTGCTGAGTGTTTTGTTTTGTTAAATTGTGAATTGAACTTCAGGGCCACCGTACTTTACATGCGCACGCAAACCTCTGCAACAGATGATAAAGCTCTTCTTATGTTTCATTGCCTTTTGATTCCTGCATATGCAGCAGACATAGGAAACAGAGCAGAAAGGTGTTTCAATGAGTCTGACCACACACACACACATACACACACTTAGCATTTATAAGACAGTACAGACAAAATGCCCGAGGCTGTTGTCACAGACTCAGACATGCTCCCAGGCACATATGATCACATGTTCCCTTTTGCAAGCAAAACAAAAACACACAATCTTACCCAGAGAATGTGTTCTTCAGTTCAACTGTGAAGTTTTTCAAAACAGGAAGCCATCAGGAATCTTCAGAATGACAACATCTCAGTTCATCTCTGCAGTGAATGATAGTTAATCAGCCACAGATGGAGTTCCTCTCTGTTCTCATGTTCCGCCTCTCCACCGGCGTCACTCTTTCCTTATCGCCGCATCTGTGATGCCCCTTAAATCAAGGCGGCCCCCGGGTCCCAGTGTGACTCTGTCACACGCAGACAGACACATGTTAGAGGATGCTGGGATCCTGCCCGTCTGCAAAGAGGTGCGGGGGCAGCTTATCAGTGCAACCTTGTTGGTAAATTAGCAGGGCCTTGAGTGATAAGGAGATCAGGCAGCTGACAACGCTGAGAAAAAAAAGTACAGGTGACGGGAGTGGGGAGGGAATGGGGCACAACCAAAGTGACGACAGCTTCTTTGTGGCGTCATGTGACTCGCTCTACTGCAGCTTAAACTGGAGAGGTTTTTACAAACCAACTCCCATTTTCTCACATAACTAATCATTTTAAGTGCAGGTTTGCAGCTGCACTGCTTTAAATGTTTTAAATTCTGTATCCTTTTACAAAACATCGGCAAAGATTTCTTCGTTTAATGCAGCGATCCCCAACCTTTTTCAGGCCAAGAATCAGTTTAATGTCAGGCTTCAAGGACCAGCCTGTGCACAGCTGAAGTGGGAGTCAGAGTTTTTTTTTTATCTAGTTTTTTGAACTTTTGAGGATAACGTTTATCTTCATCCCCTGGAAAATATTTGCAACTGCTTTAAACTTTATTTGTACTCTAGATTTCAAGTAGCAACCTTTAAATTGTGACATATATTTTCCCTTAACCCATAACTGTCAAAGTGTAAGATAAAAAAAAAAAAAAAAATCAGACACCAACTTCAGCCTCGTCTGACTTCTAAGGTGCAAGAGACAAATACAAAATTAAAGGTTGCTAAAACTGGATTTTTCAAAAATATAATAACAAATGTGAATCCACTATTTGAGCAACTTTATTAGCAGCATCCTTGTAACATTAGTATCAGGAACCGGTCCCCTGTCCCCTGTATTACATTGAAAAATACCAAACACAAACATCGAGAGCGCAGCATTTTGAAGAAAAGTGTTCAAATAGAACAAAGTTCAACTCGTCTGGTAGCTTTCTAAAGACCTCAAGCCTGCTTGGACTTATGGAATAGGAGTAATGTGGTCAGTCCTCCTGGTTCTGGTCCAAACCCTGGCAGCAGAGTTCTGAATGAGCTGCAGCTTTCTCTGGAAGAGCACAGAGAAGACAATAGTCCATCCGGCAGAAGATGCTGCTTTCTGAATCTGAGTGTCACTGTCTGACTGAGATGAAAAGAAGTGATTTGGTTTTGGCTTGGATGTGAGGCTGAAGCTCAGATTTGAATCTGTTATGAGCCCAAAATTCCAAACTTTTGTTTTTTAATCATTTGGAAATAAGTTCTTCAGTTACCATCATACCAGCCTTTTTCTTTCAAATACAATGACTTCTGGGCATCACTGTTGACTTTAAAGGAAGTCTAGCAGCATATTGGAGTTTAGCTGTGCCGTCTCTACATGTTAACGGCGGGAACATCTGAACGTCCATTAAAACAAAACATTTGACGCCGTTTCTGAAAACTGTTATTTTCATTTACTGTTGCATTAAATTCCACATCAGTCTATGTTTGTACGTCTGTATTGATGAGGTAAAGTCTTGACGATAACGTCGGCACATTGAGCAGGTTGTGTAAAACACAAAAAGACAGACGTATATTTGAGATAAAACTGCCTTCACGTCTAAAAAGAGGAGAAACTTGTATTTCTGGTGACAGATTACAACCTCAGGAAAAACTACCAACTGTCAGCTTACAAGAAGATGGAGATGACATTTTACACTCTTATCTGTTATCAGAGAATATGCAGTATTGTATCATGATGCCTGCTGTCAGATCAGTGACTGACTTCTTACTCCTGTTTATGTGCAAAAAAGAAAAAAAAACATGCAACAGAAACCAGAATTTTCTTCATCTTTGTTGCATCTTCATAAGTGAGGCTCTTGGCTTCATGATAAACTGTCAGGCTCTCAGCCCCCACCAAATACTTTAGTGATGCACACTGGATTAGATATCCACTTTTAGCTACGAGAGGCGTGGAGTCATCTTCGATTGACCCCGGACGTGCATCAGGCGCTTCTGACAAGAATCAGTCCTGTCAGCTGCTGTGATGGCTGCCTGTCTCATCAGCATGTCTCCTCTCTGCTGACACGCCATGATGGGAGCTGATACTTAACAACGCAATGTTGGCTCTCAGATGTTAGCGGGGAGCCCCAGGGCGTCAAAGATCCTGACAGACGCCACTTTAGAGCTTTAATCCCAGGGTTGTGAAAGGACACTTGACACAAATTGAGGTTGGCTTTTTCTGTTAGCTATAGGAGAAAAATGATGGGAAAGGAAAATATAAGCAAAAAATCTCCCCTTTCTGCACTTTACTCCCATTTTACTGTGATTTAACCTTTGCAGTGAGATGAAAACGTTGATGGACGAAACAACTGTCAGGAATGATATAAACTGTTAGTGTTCACTCAATTCTTCTGCAGAAAAAAAAGCCCAAACCATTATTTTATATAAAAACATCAGAGTTTGAAAAGAAAATGTTTTTATTGAGTACATTTAGAGATGCTATAAAGTGAATAAAAACCAGTTGGGATAAAAAAAAAAGGCATTAAAATAAATGAATAAATAAATTCATCTGTTTTAATTAAGTTTATTTCTAAAGAAGCAGTTCACAACCTGGATTGTCTTAAGGCAAAAAAAAAAAAACAATTTCTCCTCTAAAATGATTTCTGTTGTAACTCTATTCAGTCCAGATCATTCCAATAAAATCGTTATGTCTGAGTGTAGAACAACAGAGCCTGTAATGCTTGTACTGAGGAAACAGCAGTGGAGAGAATAAAGGCTCTTTAGATGAAAAAACTTCAACCAGAGTCAGTAGAGAAGACCATCTACAAGAACTGGTTATTGTAGATCAGGTGTCTCCAACCCTGTTCCTCGAGGGCTACCGTCCTGCTTGTTTTGCAGCTAACCCTGCTTCAATAGATGCTGATTAGCTGGATTGAATCAGCACAGTTTCTGATTGACTGAACACACTTGATCCAGGTGAGCAGCAATTACTGAAGGAGGGTTAGCTGCAAAGCAAGCAGGATGCAAGCAGATAACTGAAATAATAGAGATTCCATAGATAATGTTGATCTACCCCAAAACATCTCAACAATGATTTCAACATGATTTTCAAGCTGAAGAGAGATAGCCCACTGTTTTCTGCAGTGGAGGTGTTGGATCAGGCATGTCACTTGCTCAAGGGGGATCAATCTGCCTGGAAAATGCAGTTCCAATGGCTTTTCATTTGGTGGCGCTATTAACAATAACAGCCAGAGAAACATCAGGGAGCACCACCTTTAGAAACGTTTCCATTATTCCTGCTTCTTCAGATTCCTACTATGTCTGCTTGGTTTTTCTCCTTCAAACACAGTTTAGCATCTCCTCCCTTTGCCTCTCTTTGGTCTATGGTCCATTCAGAGTCCATCTGGAAGAGAACAGACACCCTCAATCTATAAAGAGGACCAGCTTTCTCTTGTTTTGTCCAAACCAGAGATTAGGTGAGCTTTCATATCTGCAGAATAAAGAGAACCATCAGAAGACAGAGTCTCTGGGTGGAATCAAATGAGAATCTAACTCGCCTTCATAAATGTGCCCTAATGCATTATTAGTTTTCAATGTTTCTTCATTTGACCCGTGTCCTTCATTTTTCTGAAACTTGCACCGACCCATCCTTGATTCAACATCAAGGATGGGTAAAGGGGGGTTGGTGGGAGGTGGGGGGGCACAATGACCATCTGTTGAACAAATTCAGAAGAGTGATTAATGTATATTACATCACCATAATTATGAACATGAGTGGAAATAAACTTTCAAATGCATTAAAATATGTGTCGATTGAAATGTCAATAAGCTCCACTTCCATTCAGAGTGGCGAAGCACATTTAATGAACTTCACTGGCTTTTGTAGCATTTTTGACCAACACGATAACTTATGTTTAGAGATAGTGACTGGTTTGGGAACAACTCTGACATTTGGCATCTTTGGAACAGCTCAGCATTAAGATATAAATATGAAATAAAAAACGTATTATTTTCAGAGCAATTTTCTTCTCTTTAACCAACAGCAAAGCACACAATCATTTCAGCTACCAGATAGGGAATATTCTACATACTTTGGCATGTCTTTAGTGGACATTTGGTCCATCATACAGTAGTTCACAACTTCAACATTGGTGCCATCAAACCCAAGAGGTACCTGGGACGACATTAAGGTCACAGCTGCAGTCTTTCAGGGCTGATTTGGTTTTTGTTGTAGTAAAATGTTCAGCTTTTCCAGAGAGTAGCAGTAAATCTCAGCTGGCACATGAACATCAGTCACCGCCTCTCACTCTGTACTATTTTGGTTGTGATGACCAAAGTAATACTTCACTGTTTCGAAAAGGCCTTCTTGCACGTGGCCCATAAAAATGATTGATGTCCATTGAAGGGGGGGTCACTTGGTGTGGGGCTGAAGGTTTACCTCTCCCAACAGCATCTGGTGTGTGTAGATTCAAGTGCTTTCGATTCAAATCGAGTCTGAGATGTTTGTAATGACTCCGCTATTACTTTTAGGCGGAAGCGACTCGGTTAAGGAGGATGCTTCCTTTACTCATCCCCACCAAAATAAAAGCCTTCACACAGAAAAGACCGTCTGTAGTTGTAGCTTAACTACAAACACTCTTATGTCTTCATCTCAAACAGAATTGATCACTATGATAGTTCTCTGTCTGATAAGACTGATAGACCTCCTTCATGCAGCTGCAGCAAGACTTTTAACAGCAGCATCACTCCTTTAGACTTGTTCTGCCACCAGCAGCACAAAGCAGAAGATTCTTCACTGGCTTCTCCATGTGGGTCAGGGAACCATTTGGTGGAGGTTGTTGCTGCAGGAAATCAGCATTATTTGGCTTTCTTAGTGAACCTTTATTCACGATCATAGGATGTTTGAGTCTCCAACCCCAACAGGTTCAATTGTTCCTGTGGATTTTGCTGCTCATGTGTGCAGCATGTGTCACATTTTTTAAAATACATCAATTTATTTCGGCGTTTTCATTTAGAAACTGTGAGAACACTCTTCCAAATGTTGCCCCTGCTAACTAAGCATCATTGTAGGTGTCTCATTGTAAAGCGCTGTTACAGTTCCGTGAACTTGGCTGTATTTCTTCTGCATCCAGGTTGCACCACAACCACCTTTCTAGACATGCATAGTATAGTAAACTAGGGCCATACTGATCACAGAAGACCACTATCATCAAAGTTGAGAGTCCTAAAAACAAAATAAATATACATTCAAGAGGCAATAATGTAAACCTAATAGTTTGATGTTGCAGATCATCAATTTGACAAACAGAACGAAAAAACAGAAATGGAACGGAATGAAAATGTCAGTGCAGACATCCTATGAGTGAAAGCCATTGGTGACGTGATCCCTGGTTATTTTCAACGGAACAGTAAGAGATCCACAAGAGGAACATACATTGATATAAAAGACTTATTTTGCATAGAAATTATGTTCTTCCTCCTCACTTTGCTGACATTTATCCTCAACGCAGCTGCTATAGTTTGTTTATTGTCTGTTATTGTGGAGAACAACACAGTATTTATACAAGAAAAAAAAATAAAGCTGAAAAATGACAAAACATGCCGGGACACAAAGGAGTGGCAACCAAACCGAAATTCTAACTTTAAAAAAAAAAAAGCTACACCCCAAAAACAGAAATCAGCTGTACATGAAACCTATTGTAATTGAGGGAAATCCAAAATCCAGCTCCAACAAAAATAAAAAACTGAAGGTAAGAAAGCACCAAGCCTCATCTTACTCTGTCAGACTCAAAAGCACCTCCGGCATACAGGAAAACTTCTGAGACTTCCAGTTTCCCACTTCAGGCCAGCCTGCACCTCAGGATCCGGAAATACTGCCATTCACCAAAGATTTGAGCTAAATGTACCTCCTGCTAATAAGGAAGGAAAAGCTTTGAAACATCAGCAATAAATAAATAAAAAAACACAAAATAAATGAATAATTAAGAGTAAACAAGCATATATTTGTGCAATAAAGGTTTATTGTTGTTATTCAGTTCATGTTAATAATGAATCTTCCTCTACTTGAGAATTTTAGCAGAGTTAGTCTGAGGTGTGTGTTTGGAGATTATTAATTAGATATTGATTGTGATTTGATTAAACTCGTGCTAATTTGCTGCAAACCTGTGAGACGTTTAATCAAATAAAAATCAATAGCATCTTAAGAGGCCTTGTTACATCCCTGGAATGGAGGATTACAGTGGAGGAGTTATAAATTACTGGTGAGAGCAACACAGCCGATAATGTCGCAGGAGAGAGAAATGGACAGGCGGAGACACAAAGAGCCATGAGAGACCGTGGCCGCGTCATTCTCTCGCCACACGCCAGATGGATTTGTGTCCAGTGGGGACGATTGGCTGCCGTGTTTCAATTTGAGGAACAAACTGCGGCTGTGAACTCAGGCCATTGCTGTTTATAGTTATAGTTGAACTCCTTTTTTGTTTAAAAGTAACAACTTTAAAAGAAAAAAACAGGAATCCTTTATCAACACAAAGTTCCATCCAGGAGACTTTTCAGACCACATGTAGCCTGCACCACACACCCACACAAAATGATGATATAGTGTATGTGTTTATACAAGAGACTGGAAGGTGGCTTAGCTGCTGGTGCCCTTCTGCTTTCTCTTGATTTAAGATTTATTTCTGCACGAGTCTACTGAGCATGTGGACCAAATTAAAGTAGCAAAAGAGAAACCCTCAGTCCTATACTTTAGACCAATCAGAAAATGACTGTAAACGATCAAATGTGACAAATGTACTTCCAGGTTTTGTTCTACAGACTACACTGGTTTTACTCTGGATTTTTTTTTTCTTTTAAAAAGCATCTGTTAGCTGGTTTTACTGTGCAATGCAGCCAAGTGTGTCCCTGGAAAATGTTGCATTTTCAACAATTCATTCATTCATTCATTCATTTTCCAAGCCGCTTTATCCCTTTCGGGGTCACGGGGTTGCCGGAGCCTAACCCGGCTACTCATGGGCGAAGGCAGGGGACACCCCTGGACTGGTCGCCAGTCTGTCGCAGGGGCTTTTCAACAATTCATTCTCAAGATACCTACACACCAGCTATACGCGATCTCATGAATGCTCATCCAGCTGGTGGCGTTAGCACCGGACAACACCAGACAGCTCTGTTCTTATGAATATCAATTTTGATGTCATACAATTTCCGACCAGGCACAACCGCAATTGTCACCTTTGCAATCATGCTTACAACACTTTCCACATACATGCTTTGAAAAGGACTCTACCTACAGCCAAAGTAGGTAGTCCCTGATTGGTCAAAGGTAATCATTTTCACGATTTAGCAGTCCAGAAGTTCAACTGGTTAAAATTCCAGCAAGCGAACAATGATCAAACTTTATACGTGGAGCCCGCGACCGGACTTAACTTGCGCAGCGATGCATTAACACAAACATTCTTAACAAAATTTGGGTTGACATGCGTTTACATCAACTTTTCATGGAAAAGTGGCCGCTTGAACGTGAGTCGATGCAGCCGGTGTGTATGTATCTTCATGTGGAGAATGGCAGCTCTGTGCAGACACTTTCTCACTTTTCACAACATAATCTTTTGGAATTACATAATCTGTTAACAAATAAAAATAAATAAAAAATATGTGTAATTTCGCTTAGTAATTAGTAACCTTTTAGTAATTCTGTTACAAAAAGTAGAGTTAAAAGTAACTGAAATCTGAGCTTAGACAAATACAATTTTGAGAAATAGTGAATATAAGCAGAAGAAACGTGTTATTTTCTGAATAAATAAACATTCCCCTTTTTTGTTTGGCTAGAGACTGAGTCCTGCCTGGGCTTGCAAAGTTTTTAGCTCCCCCACAATCATCATCAGAAAGACTAAAACCTGCAGAGTTACAAGAAGAAAAAACCCTTATGAAAGACTTAGTTTCTTTGATGAGAAAATTGTAGATAGGTAAGGCTCTGCTGTGTTTGCGCTGTGGCCTGGAAATGACCCGCGCCTCACAAGGTCACCATGAACGCTAGATGCCAATTATACCTCTTCCATTAGTCCAGTTTCGCTCCTATTTATCTTCATCCCTCCTGGTTCACACCATGACCTCCCTGCAGGCCCAGCTGCGATGAACAAATCAGGATCTAAGGTAACGTTAATGCACACAAAATTCACCTCCTGACTCTTAATAATGCCTCTACATCCCATGTCAACATTTTCCTGCTGTCAGTCACTTTTGTTTGGATATTTGCTGTATGCTTCAGGGAACCCGGTCTCCCCGGAGACTTAATTATTGCAGGTGTTTGTGATTTTTCATATCATCACTTCCAGCTTCTGTCATTTCTGCAAAGGTTCTTTTACATAAACTTTAACCGCCTGACTCAATAATTCCCCCGCGTGTCTGCGTATGTATCTGACAGCAGTTTGGGTTTCATTATATTTCTTTTTAGTTGTGTTTTTTTTTTTTTTATTACACGATTTAAAGGTGTGCTTCTGAAGGAATGGGAGTTTACATGCTGCTCTCAAAGATTCATACATCTCAATGTGTCACTGGACTGCAAACACATTTAGAACAATCATCCACAAACAGAAGATGTGGCAGAAACTCCAGTTAAAAATGTTAGATATATTAAAGAGTCCTCAAAGACAGCAGCAGATACTGCTCACACAGACTCTTTTCCCCATCTGGTCAAAATGGCTATCGTGGCTCATTGTCTAAAAATAGGGATGAAGATAAATTGTTATCATTTTCCATAGCACATGACAATGATGATGAATGAATACTTTTTTTTTTTTTTTTTACCACAGACCCTCTCATGCGGTTGCTTATGATTTTCCCGGTTTAGTGTTCTCCACATCTATAAATCCATCCTTCAGACGACCTGGTGTTGCATGTTAATCCTGCAAACATCGTCTGAGATCAAGTTTGTCTCTGTTTCTCCACCATGATAACAAAAACACATCGTACTGTGTCCCTTTGACCCGTGTCCTCTGTAAGGACCAGGGGACAGGGGGTTTGGTGCGATCATTTGATGGGGTGATTGATCACCACTTTTGTCTTGCAAAGGTGCCCCCCCCCTCCTCAAACAAGGTGGCGTGCTCGCCGACAGGGACAGATAAGGGTCGTTCTCCACCAGTTTTTTCCTCAATGATCAAACATTTTACAGAGGATTATTTTTAAGATTGGTATGACTATCTATTTGTATTATTAACCTCTCAGTCACCAATGCCTGTTTGCAGCAGAAAGAAATTGAATTTCTCCCGTCGCCTTGCAGAGCAACACACAGAAGAAATAAGAAAAATGGTTATAAAGTTAAGGGTCATGTTAGTACTT
Source organism: Adrianichthys oophorus (assembly GCA_036245035.1). Taxonomy (NCBI): domain Eukaryota; kingdom Metazoa; phylum Chordata; class Actinopteri; order Beloniformes; family Adrianichthyidae; genus Adrianichthys; species Adrianichthys oophorus. The sequence continues at coordinate 27,595,307 of BSAI01000104.1, forward strand.
CCACACCACTAATGTGTAGAAAATTTTTAATAAGAAGTTGACCTTTCTTACAATCAGAAGACAATGCCATCAGATAAACATGTGAAAGTATCACTTCAAGTGCTGCTGTGTTGGGTGTTTGAGATGTTGAAATGTAGCAGAACCACTTTGAATGTCATGAAAAAAGCAGATTGTTATTCCAAAAAGAGAAAGTTATATTTTATAAAGAATCAATGCATAGATTGAAATATATCCAGCCACTAATTCTTGTAATTTCCAATTCAAATGTTATTTCTCACATATACATCCATAGTACAACATGTAGTGAAATGTACTACACGTCTGTCCAACAAAGTACAAGGAGTAAGAGCAGTATGCAAACAAAAAAGTATCAAAGTTTAAGTAACCAAGTATAAAAAGGACATTTCAAGAAAAAAATGACCATATATGACAGTTTTACAAAATAAATGGCAGTGTTATGGTCACAAAGTGTCTGTGTGCTGCAGAGTTCAAAAACAAAAAGGGATAATGCCTGACAAAGGGTCTATCGCTTAAATAAAGCATTCAAAAAAGTGACTCAGTTTCAGATTTGATAGAGATGTTTAGAGAGATGAATGTAGACGCAACAGTATTTTCCACATCAGACTTTGAGCAGTGGCACAGACCACATATGTGTAACTTATTTTTGTGTCATTTTTCACACTGTTGTCTGAATTCAAATGAAGCAGGTTGTCTTGAACCATGTTCATAACTTTTATTTATGTATCTTTATTTATTTTGTATTTTTTTATTTTTGTTGTTTCTGCTCACTCGTCCTGCAGACTCTGGGACGTTGATTTTTTTAATGAAATACAAAATTGTGGGTTTATTCACTCTAGCTTTATATGGTTTTATTAAAAAAAAGGACCATTAGATTTACTACATTACTTTAGAACAAGGTTATACACTCATGCATATTCTGCTCTGGACCAAGGCCAAGGCTTGTCTTATGAGGTGGTCTTGATCCACTTCCAAATGGACTTGGTACAGTACGCTTCCGTTTCCTTACAGTGTAAACATCAACCAATTTAACCTGGCCCAACTTTAACCGTCATCAGCCTTTCTGAAAGTGACAGGCCACCCAGACCCATTAAGGGACATACTAGCAGCAGATGTCATACATGTCAGGATTTTTAGATAAACCTGGAGCAACAAGCAAATACAGTGTCTCACTGATAGTTTATGCAAATACACACATGAACAAGCTGCTATAGGAGAATATATTTTCCATGTTTAGTAAAGTGACAAATGAGTAAGGCATAGGGAAAACAGTGCCATGTCAAAGTTAGAAAAGATCCTGTGGTATTGTCATTAAAGATATAAGACAGAGATATAGCCTAGATATCAGGCTGGAGTATAAACTTTGGTAATGAAAAACAGACAACTTGATAAGATGTTTGGAACAAGGTCGGTTGTTTGTCCCATGGAAACATTAAATACCAAAAAAACAACAGACAATGTATCCTCATGTCATTCTCTTATGTGACATATTTGCAAGCAGAACAAGTTAGAAAGAACTTTGCAACACCTGCTCTGACTTCCATCCATCTATTTTCATCCACTCATCAGGAACCCGATCCAGGGGGGCAGCAAGATAAGCAAGGAGACCCAGACTCCCCTGTCCCTGGCCACTTACTCTAGCTACTCTGGAGGTACCCAAGGTGTCCCCAGGTCTTTTAACAAATACAGTTTCTCCAGAGAGTCCTGGATCTTCCCTGGGGTCTCTACCCAGTGAGATATGCCTGGAACACCTACCCAGGGAGGCTCTCACTTTCAGAAATGAGAATAATTACCCTGAGAAGAATTACAGCAAGCATGACCTTCATAAAGATTACCTTGAGTTGCGTTAAGTTGTCTTCTGGACATCTGTCAAGTCAGCAGTCTTCGCCTTGATAGCATAGCTCCTGAACCAGATTATGAAATCATTTGAGGGCTCAGGAGAACTTTACAAGTGTTTTAGGGTGATAGTGAAGTGACACCTTAATTTTCAACATTTTATCTATAGATTCTCTTCTCACCATCCACAGGTAGTTTCTTACCCAACCTCAGGTCCTCCACCAGAGAAGAAGCAGTGGGCTTCTCTGGACTGAGATGTCTGAGGTCTTTCCAGGGATCTGCTGTAGTCACTCCTCCAGTTTGGGGGTTACAGCCCTGAATGCTCCAATTACCACCTCTGTCACCTTTACCTTCTCAATTTTCTCCAGTTCCTCCTCCTTCTTCCTGATGTGGCCATCACTTGGCTTTGTCACGTCCAACACAACGGCATCTGTTCTTCATCCACCACCATGATGTTTGGTTGGTTTGACATTACCATCCTGTCAGTCTATGTATAGATGTCCGACAGGAATTTAATTTTTGTTCCTGGTCATTTAACAAAAATGCTAAAATCAAACTAATACAATAAAATAACTTTGCTGCATCCCAAAGTAATGAATGTCACTGAAAGTGAAATAGTTTGACTTTACCAGGAAGTACCTCACCTTTGCCCGACTATAGATGGGTAGGCTCCAGCATCCACGTGACCTTGAACCGGACAAAGATGTAAGAGATGAAGGAATGCTTTAGTTAACATTTGAAACTGAAGTAAAGTGGAGTCATCACAACATCTGAGTTGATTTTCACTTGTTTGGCTCTTCTGTTCAGAACCTTTCCTTGTGTTTTATAAATTAAAATGTGATAAAATCATGACAACGAGGAGGATTTTCACAACCGTTTTGAAATTTAAAAAGGCTAAGAAACTGAGTATGTGAGTGAAGAAGCCAGGTTCAGATCCAGTTCAGCTGTGCTGGTTTGACAAATTATTTGTGGAATTGTTTCATTGGCAGTCAGTTAAATAGAAATTTGTCAGAAAGGAGAGGGCCAGCACAGTGTACAAGAAAATCTCTCGCTCAGTGTCAAACAATCCCTTCAGCAATGGTCCAGCTGCTGCCGAGCCCTCCTCCCTCCCTCCCTCCGTTTCCCACAGTCTCTGTCTTTGCCTCTTTGTCGCTCCCAATCCAGTTCCTCCATCTTCTCACCCATCCTACGATGATGGATTGACCATAATGCAAATTTACAACCATTTTATATGTCAGTGCGTCCCCTCTGGGCCGGCTGCAGGAACATACCTCAACATCATGCTTCCAAGATGTCCGCCCCAAAGCAGCCAGCATCATGGGCCCCCCTTTCAATCTCTCAGCTTCACAAATCTCAGCTGGATGGAGATTAATGTCTGCAAGGGGCCGCAGATGCAGCTGAGCGCTGCCAGTGCTTGCATTCTTGTGTGATATTCTTGAGTGCATGATATTTGATCATGCGGTGCACTTTTCCTGCACGGAGAAGGTGTCACGGTGAAGGAGGCTCCTGCATGTCCAGCTTGACCTGTTCATTTTGTCTTTTGTGGTTTGACGGGTATTTGGTTTGCAGACCCTTTCACTGTGTCAAAGACACGTATCCTCCAGCATTGATGTATATCAGGCTTCGGGATGGTGGCATAGAAAAAAAAAACAACACAAGAAGAAAGGAGACAGTTTTTCACCCTATCAGCTTGGAAAGGCAATGTTGTGCCCTTGTAATTGAGTAGGTATCTCATCTATCAACTGTGCCACCCTGGATAATAAATATAGAGTACACAGGCAGCTCCTCTGAGATTTAAAGAGAGTGTGCAAAGGAGGGTGTGTGCTTTTGTTTGGAGCGTCAGTGTTCATGTTTGTGCTAGTAGGAAAAAAACAACGGGTGCCTTTGACCTGGTGAACCACAACTACAGGTTCTTAACTTCATCTTCTCCTGGTATGCTCTTCTAAATTCACTGTTTAAGTTTTTTATCCACATTTTCTCTCATATTATTTCATAAATAAGTATAAGGTGGGCAGAAGGAACTCAAAGAAGCCGAGCTAGCACACACCTATCCTAAAACAAGAAGGACTTGGATCTTAAAGATCTGTAAAAGAATTATCTTTTAAGTCTCAGTCACAGCTGCCCTTACGGGTGGATACTGGTTGTCTGTGGGCAAAAATGGGCACACAGGTGGCTCGTTTGAAACATCAAGGTCATAGACTGATCAGTGAACCTGTAGAGAGAAAATGTTCATGTACACCAGGGGTCTCAAACTCAATTTGCCTTGGGGCCACTGAAGGCAGAGTCTGGCGGAGGCGGGGCCGCAACTTCAGCGTTTTTGCACATGAACACAGCTCGTGGGTGTCTGGGACCCAATGCTAATTTGATTTAGAAATGTAAAAAACTATAATTTTCTCAGTTGTTATTAAAATGTTATTTTATAACAGAAAACAATATGACAAAGGACACTCGTGTAAACAAGTTTATAACGTCCTCTGTTACGTTCCTTCTGTGGTCATACATTTGTATGGAGCATGTCCTGTACTATTAACTGCACTGTATTATTAACTTTTTTCTGTAAAAAAGTATTAATAAAATCAATCAACAAATACATATACAAATCTAAAATTATTATGTTCATAAATCAGTAATAAATGTCAGTTTTCTGTTTCTTCAGTCTTCTATATTTGTTGTATTCACATGTAAACGTCCTTATTAACACACTTCAAATTACCTTTTTTACTAACTGTTAAACATAGAATAAGACCTAAATTTCACAGTTCTTTGACCTCCATCAATGGGTTCTTCTGAACAAGGCTTCTCTTGCTCCTTACTGTTGGACACTTGGCCTCTCCATAGTTGAACATTTGGCATGTATTTTAAGGGCTGCTTTCTACTTCCGAGTGACTCGGGTTACAGTGTTCCCACGGCCATCGGAGCAGAATCGCTCCAGTCGCTGCAGAATGTGACTGCTTGTGAATTCACCCACTACTGGAATTAACGCACAGAGTACAATCACTGGCAAATCCCAAAGTTTAACTTGAATTTATTTCAGAGATTAAAGTGTGCGATTACAGAGGAAACTCTGTCCAGAAACATGTCTTTTAAACACTGAAAAGGATGAAAACTTACTAAAGAAGTTAAAGGAAATAATTAACTTTACACAGATGAACGGAGAGAGACAGAGAGCGGACAGATGGAAAATAGAGAACTTTACTGGAGAGAGATGTCTAATATTTCATATCATACACAACTCCAGAATCCAATTCACCCTTTTTTTATTTTTATTGTTGCTAACCTGTTTTTACAGTTTTTTTTTAAGTCTTTCTAACACCCCAAACAGCCATATACCCCACCGTGATTGGTCTGTTCGTTAGCTCCGCACACAACACTGGAAAAAGCCATTCATTAAAAACTGGTAGGCCGCACTAACAGTAAACTTTCATATTATGGTGCGGGACGCAAAATATCATCTTGGGGGCCACAATTTGCCCATGGGCCGCCAGTTTGAGACCCTTGGTGTACACTTTTTCTACGGGCATGCTGCGGGCGACAGGTCGTAGTGAACATTTAAACAACAAGGGTAGGTAAGGGTTAAGTCGGTGAGATGCAGGCTTGTCGTACCCACTTTTCTTTTTTTTCAAAAAACTCAAATCTTGCAGACTGTTCAAGGAGCCCATTAGTGCTGTTTATGTGATAAGTGTGCACTCCTTGTGTGGAGCTCGACTGTTAGAAGTGAGAAAACCAGACAACCATACTGTTACGTATCACACGGTGAGTGCAGCACTTGTTCATAGTAAGGAGCCAGTACTCACACCTTACTAATGACTAGAGTATGATTAGAACACCATACAACAGCATCATCCGTACATCATAGGTGCGTGTAGCTTCCATTAGCCATTCAAGTGCTTCACAATACACCTACCACACCCATGACAATGGTACGTTCCATTTTCGTGGCATCCCTTGCTGCCACCAAGGCAATTAAGGCACACTTGCACTCCTCTTAAGATTTGTCCGCTTTTCTACACGACCCTTTACAGGCCCGGACATCCCAAAAGTCTGCAAAGCCCCATACGGGTCAACGCCTGTACCGGTGCGTGTGACTTCACATGTTAAATATTCGGCCAACCAGAAGTCCTGGATTCTTACCTGTAAGCAACACCTTTCCAATTAAATCTTTGATTTTCACTGAAGAGTGCATTGAATGTCAAATGTACCGCTTCTTTAATCAGGTTACATTTCTATACCACTCACTGCATGGACTTAAAGTGTGAACAGAAGTTGAGACTCGAGATTTTGATTTTAAGTTACAGTTTGTTGTCATAAAGACTAAATGAAAATGCTGTTATACAAAAAAACGTCTAAATAAACAAAAATATATTTTTAAAAATTGGCTAAAAATATGTGCAAAACAATATAAAAACAAAAAACTTGCTAAAAAGACCAAACATATTAATGAGGCGCAATAGACTGATGCGGCATTACAAAATGTTAATAAAATTACAAAAAGATAACTTTTTTTTTATAGAGTTCCTCTAGGTTCCAAACAACACATAAAAAAGTGATAATAAATAAATGCATGGTGTGAGCCGACGGAGTGATGAACAGACCAACCCCAATCTAGGCTGGCATTGCTAGCCTTCCCCTAATGAGACAACCCGTAATCAATCCTTAAAGGAAAAGAAGTGAGAAAACAGAACAGCTGCACCCAGCAGGCTAAAAATGAAGCAAAAGGGTAGCAGGCCTTGGCAGCAGACATCAGATGTGGCTTGCTGTCACAATCTGCCGATTTCACGTGGAGCATGGAAAAAGACGGGCACATGCCAAAATGCTGAGGCGGAGCCAACACAAGAGCAGAAGGAGCGTGCTCCGGCTCGAATGCATGAACTATTTATAGAAACACATATCAGCTTCATAATTGGCTCCACCTTGGCAACAATGTATAGCAAAATAATGATTGGCAAAACGCAGGTGCACTAACAGCTAATACATGCACACACAGTGTGTGTAACAGACAGAAAGTCTGCAATCTGAGCACTGCAAGGTGCAAATGTGCAATTAAATACTCATGTAAACATTTCAAACAGAAGGAAATGCAGGTAATCTCCACTAAAACCTTTTAAACTTCTTCATAAATTTCTGCTTTCTTGATCAGCTGCGTGGTGTTAAGAGACCAGGTGAGGTCCTCACTGCTGTGTTTCCCCAGACAAAACTGCTCACTCACTTTCTTTCTTTCCTGTCAGAATAGATTTAGACTTAAAGTTTGAGACTTTTTAAATCTGATTTTTTTCATAACTTGAGGACTTCAGTGGTAGAATTTGACATACATTTGCCACTTCTTATTTAGTACATCTAAACTTGTGCCATTGCAGGCGTGGCACCACAACTCCACTGGTGGAGCAATCAGTCAAGGAGCATTAACTAGGACTTGATCTGTGACTTGGGTTTGAGCACTCGCCATTTGAACACGACTTGCAAATCTTTTGTGCTGCAAAATTACATCCACAACATAAAAGCAATGACCAACTTCCTTATTTGAACAAAACGTAATTTTCTTGAAAATAATTTCCATCTGTTTCCACTTAATGTAAAAGGACATCATTTCAGAAAAACAACTCAGTCATGACAAAAAAAGATGACAAGATGACCATGCAGCAACTCACCAGAAGACTTCAGAGAATGATCCTTTCCTGGAACCTGTGGCCATGAGGATAGATGAATTGATGTTCTATCAGGTTATGGTTTCGTGCAGAATCTGGTGTTTTTCCTTGGTGGTGCGTAGCAATGCAAATGAGGACAAAACAGTCCTAGTGTGTTGAAGATCTACCTTCTTTAGGATTGAAGTCACAGTTTCATCCACATTTCCTTCCAATGTTCACAGAGCTGCAATGCAATGTACTAGCCAGGCCACTAGGAGCAATGTGGGGTTCTGTGCCTTGCCCAAAGACACCAACATTTGTTCCTCCTTGCTAAGGTCAACAGCTACATCAGTCCAAGCTTTTAGTTTTGCTGTGAAGCACCTGTGAACAAAAGCTTCCTGTTGAACATATAATGGTTCTGTCTTGGCGGTCACTGTGGATCAGCTGAGTGACAGCCATGTTTTTTGCTCATTTCCAAAGGTCTTATTTATACCTATAAATATTTCAGTAATCAACTCAAAGAACATGCTTTTTTTTAATGTGTCCAAGTAGTCCAAAAATAATCTTTATGAAAAAGACTCTTTAGACACCACAGCTGCCAATTAGTGAAGCCGTGACTTCTACAGAGTCCTGTCTGTCTCCTCTGTAGGTGTTGAGTATTTTTGGTTGTGAATTCTTCAGGCCTCCACAGATGTGCCAATAAAAGACCTGCTGGTGGGAGGCATTTCTGCATGTGTGGAAGTTGCACCGCGGCCAGAACTGGATGTAAGACGCTGAGAACAAGCCTGAGTGGGAGGACGGGTCATCTGTTGTCATGCTTGTGTTTACAACGCTTGCAAAGAGTCCTCAAATGTTAGCAAGTCATGCCTCTTCATTAGCAGCTTCAGGTTAATTAGCATGACCATGTTGACTGAGAGTGGGGGAGCACGGGTTCTCTTCTGTCTACTTTATGTCACATGAGTTGTTTTGAATGTCATACAGGAGCTGACAGGCAAGCTGTAGTCAAACATGGAGGCTGGCAGTTGACAAAGAGCACATTCTGTCACACGGATACACGCTCACTCTCTGGTTTGCTCTCCATGTCTTCAGCTAATTGGGCCTTTGGATATCTCTGCTCAGGAGGATGTTTGTCAACGTATGGAGAAATACTACGCAGAGCAAGGAGCATACAATCTACTAGACAATGTTAATATAAAACATCTAAGTAAAGCTTCAGGCATATTAGTGGTCCTACCTAACTGTTGTGCAAATCAAGAAACTTTTTTATGCCTTCATTTTCCTGAACAGAGCTGTCATGTGATGTGTATTAGTTGAGCTTCTCCCTTCAGGAGTAACCACAACAAATCACCCCAAGATTTTTACATGTAATTTAGCTTTAATTTTATGACCGATGCCTTTCCTGACCCAACCGTCTGTATTTACCTGGATTTGGGGCCAGCACATGGAGAGAACATCCCCCTGTTGCTGCAGTAACTGACCTGGTGATTCCAGGTAGTCTTCTCATCACAATGGAGATCTTCCTAGAAGCTTTGATGAAGGAAGGGCATGAGAGGTTTTCCAAAAAAGCTGGCTCCTGGAGCATAAAGCTTCAGATGATACTCCTTTGTGCACACAGACGGTGGAAACCGGATTCTTTATGCACTCTTCTCAGTGCATTTCAAGTTTATTTTGTTCCTTTGCTCGACAGCAAACCAGGAAACCCCCATCGTTGTGAAAATCAACCTCTCTCTCATATGAATGCTGGAACTGGTGCTCGGAGTTCAAAGGTGGAGCTGCATCTGGAAACGTGTGGAGATCCAGGGCCGAAGCTTGACCTGACAACTTGAGATGAACTGAATATTCATCGTCTTCATCTCCATTCCCTACTTTCATATCATGCCGAGTTTTCTGCACTTAAGAAACCAAAAGTACAAAGATGGAACGCATTTCAAAAGAAAGACCTCATGTGGCGCGGAGTGGTGGAAAAAATGGCTGACTCCTCAAAGTGATGAACAAATGTGCAAGAACCTGTTGAAATGAGGACGTTAGCTCAAAATATTCTGCTTTATTATTAAGTCATGTAAAGATGAATGCATCCTCTGCCCTTTCATTTAGGTTGTACTAAATTAAGATCTACAGAAAGCTCACTTCTTGACCAGATTTCAATAGACAGAAAGGCTTTAGTTCTCCGTCAGAACAGAAAACTTCTCTCTCCACCATCTCCCCATTTTAGCCTCTTTGAAAGAGTATTAATTTATTACATTTCCTCTCCATTTAACGACCCCATTTGGAGTATTTGCGTTTGATCCTCACCGGCTTGGCGAGGCGTAAAGATGGCAAGACGGGGAAAGGAGGAGATGGATCCGTCAGCATGTCACATAAATATCTTATTAGCCAGTGATCTTATCAGCTCAAAGCAGCCCATTTATACTGTTAGCCATGTCATATTGGTCAATTGCACATAAAAGAAAAAAAAGAGTAGTCATTGCATGCAATATTAAACCTTCAAATCTCATGCCAGTGCTGTTAGCTGGAGTTAGAAGACTTCATTCTTCCTTTTCAGTTTCTCCATCTCTGTTAGAAGTTATCTCCTTAGACCTCATCTTTCCCTCAAGAACTTTTTTTTCATCATGTCATCCAACTGCACAGAACAGATTACCTTTCAATTAACTACAGGCCTCATTTGTCTGCTTTAGGATAAGTGCAGGCTGGACAAGATATGTGCAGGAAGAGTTTTGCTTCTGAGATCTTTTTACTATAGATTTTTAGCAATTTACACAATTAACATGAAACATTTCAGTTTCAGGGTGAACATGGAAAAAAATAAATTTTACTTCCTGTTAGTGTGTTCTGATAAAAAAAAAAAAAACGGACTTGAAAGTTAAACTAAATGAAACAGAAATTTGATTCCAAGCTCGTTTATTTGCATTTCTTGCAGGAAATTAGTTTTTCTGAGAAATGTGTTTTTTTTTTTTTGCTGAAATGTTCGAATAAAGAAGCTGCAAGTGCTGAGCTTACAGCAGGAAAGCCAAAAATGAGTAATTTAAGACTCACTCTACTAAAATTGGTGTTTTTAGCATGTTCTTGTGTTATTTTTCTCATGATGGAGGACATATATAAAGGAAATTAAACTTCAAATGACATTCCTGAATATTTCTTTATTCAAATTGTTGTGAATCAGAAGCAGACCAAAAGATGAAGTTTGAAAAAAAATGTTTTTTGTTATGTAGGAAATATGCTGGGTGGGCCACAAACTCCCTGCTCCGCTCCATTCTGATGCATCCACTTTTTTGGATGACTTCCATGTATGTCTCTAATTAACTCCTACCGCTCTGCAGAAGCCATAGAAAACAACACAAGTTTTTGATTTTGGCTAAAAACAGCATAATCATAATTAAAAGACCACTGGGAACACTGAAAACAGATCAAAAGATGAGCTATTTTAATTATTCAATGATTTGATGGTGCTCAAACACACAAGTCTTCATTGACTGATCAAATGTTCTCCAACATCCTTATTTATTTGTGATATGGACACTTCTCATTTACTAACAGAAATCCAGCCAAAACTCCTGTTCAGAACTGCAGAAGTTATCTCATGGCAGAGATAAGATAGTTTGTTCTTCTAGTAGTTGGAGCAAAAGTCAACAACCACAGAGATGTTTTCAGAGGAGAATTGACTCGACAGAACCAGCTCAGTCACTTCTCTGAGTGGACCTCAGAGTTCTAACTAATTTTAGTTTCTAAATGGCCTCAGCCTTTACATTTCATTTACACTTGTAGGATTTTTTTTGCACTGGACAGTGTTTTATTCCATTTATTTATTCTCATTGTCAGTATCTAGGTTGAATCTGTCAAGTTTGCACATCCTTCCTCAGTCTTTAGCGGAAAATATTAAGAAACTGCAACTTTTACACAAACACAACAATTTTAATATTTTTATACTACAATCATTCTAAAAATCTCTAATGTTCTGTTGGGACTGTTGGAGTGAGGATATAAAATAATCAGATACTGCATGTCTTTTAGGACTGTGGTTTCTTTAGAAAACCCACAACAAAAGGGACAAATTCTTCTGGACTAAGAATTCATTTTAAAACATTAGTTTTTCTCACATGTAGTTGTTTCTTGTAATTGTTGCTCAACAATTAGCCACTTTGTAAGAACATTAAACCTAAAATCAAGAGTCAGAACTAAAAAGAAAGATCAAACTAATGTCCCCCCTGTGACAGCACAAAGTGGGGAGAAAAGACTTTCAACAGGCAGATAGTTCCAGATGAGCAAAAATCCATTTCTGAACCAACATATCAGGGATTATTCCCTGAAAAAAATCATTTCAGAAATGTGTGAATTCATCAGTAAACAGCTTTTCTGGGAAAATTCTTCATTATCAAAATTGTAATTTGGTGTCCCATTGAGATCTGTACAGTGCATAATCATTAACAAACCAAAAAGAGTTATTTTAATAGCAGTTTGCCTTTTTTATTCTTTGAAAACACATTTCCTTTTTAAAATGTCATATTGTTGGTAGTATTATTACCGTTGCTCTCAGTGATTTTTGAGTATAAATATATTTTCCAACCCAGTATAATTGTGTATGTAAATACCATTCAACTGCAGCATTAAGTGAAAACAGAATCTCTTGCTTCTCATCAGCCTCTGACTTTCTTCTATATTTCTTCTTCAGTTTTCTTTTTATAAAGTCCTAAATCTGTCTCATTATCTTGTTTTGAAGGCGCTCTGTATCAGAATTGGACTCGATGACTTCGGGCTCTGAATGCATCCAAATGGAAGACAAGCAGGGAAAGAGAACGAGGCGAGAGCGCCGGCATCATCCCGGCGCCTCTGCTGTTGACAACAACAAGAAAGACCATCACAGCGAATGCCTGCCTGTGTGGACATCACTTCTTTTAATTGTGAAAGAGTACAGTACACTAATTAAAACTAGTATATCTTTCCATGCCAACGGCAAAATTAATAATTGATTTTTTATTAATATTCAGAAGTAGCACTGCATATTTTGAAGTGGTTTTGTTGTAAAAATGATCTGGTGCCCCGGCATGCATGCATGTGTCTGTGTGTGCATGTGTGTGCACGTGCATCTGTGTGGGCACGTGCATCTGTGTGTGCACATGCATTTGTGTGTGCACGTGGGACCTGCTTCCAGTGAAAGAAACTATCACCATTCTTCTTTAGCCTTGTCCCAGAAAGATTCACACCAAAGAAACAGTTGTTAGGTTTTCACAAAATAAATAATTTCCTAAATCAGACATGTGAAAAGTCAAAAGACACTTATCTAAAAAATAAAAATGAAAGCAAATCAATGAATAACAAAAAGTCAAACATAGTCCCACAAAGTGAGAATGATGCATAGTAATAAGAAAATATATACGTACATATAAAGATCGCAAAAAAAAAAATCGTTGCAACCTGTCTTTCTCATCGCCTAAAAGCTTAAATTTGTGCATTTAATTTCACAAAATATTGCTGTTATTTTCAAATACAGCTGAAAGTTTACCTGCCAGATTATGTGAACTGAGTCACAGAGCACATTTTTGTTTTTTATCATTTAAATGCCACTAATTTAAGTAATTAACTAAGCAAATTGATGGAGAGCTTAAAAAAGCTGAACTGCTCCACATTAAACAAAACTATTTTACAGTTTGCCTTATTTCTTTGTTGTTGACTTTCCAAGTGATTTGGCAGAATATTTATTCTGCCTTATAAATGCTGAGTGAATATCTGGTAGGATCCCACTGCAAAAAACGGAATCTTAAGAAATTCCGAAAGCCCTTGTTGCTTTATCTTTTGTTTAGCAAGAAAAATAATCTTCAAGTGTTTTAATAGCAAAGTAATCTTTCATTCATTCACCATTCATTTTCCAATCCGTTTTAACCCTTTCGGGGTCACGGGGTTGCCGGAGCCTAACCTGGCTACTCATGGGCGAAGGCAGGGTACACCCCTGGACTGGTCGCCAGTCTGTCGCAGGGGCCAAAGTAATCTTAGTTTACGAAAACCTGTCTAATATTTTTTCTGAAAGGAAGAGTTCTTGGTAAGACATTTTTCTCTTTCCTCTTTGGCAGATTTTTTTCACGTGTCTTAGGACATTTCTTTTAATTTGAAGAATGCTTGGGCCTGTTTAAGTTGGATGTAAAGAAGGAAATGTGATGTAAAACGAAAACAAGTTTTGTAAAATTGGAAAATTTCAAAGCATCAATGATGTTTTTGGTCTATTTGGACAAACATCACCGTTTTAATCGTATTTAAGCCTTTTTGTGTGCCTATGTGTGTTTGCATATTATCTCCTGGGTGAATATTCACATTAAAGGGAGATTGTGCTAATCTGAAATTTCTAATTAAAACTATTTGCTTTGCAGGAGCACATAAACTCTGTTATTGTTTAATATCGCTCTGTGTCGCCCAGAATGATCCATCATGCTGCCAGCAGCTGCCCCGTCCTCCATCCCGGCAAGCCACCCTCCGACTCATATCATATACCCTTAAATAATCCCAAACAAAACCGTCGGTGACAGCAGCTCTCCTGCAGCCGCCATCGCTCCTCCTGATGGAAACAGAAGATTGGGGGGGGGGGGTGCTCTGAGTGTGTGTTTAGTATGTTTTTAATAAGCGTCCTCAGTACTATTGAGTGGGTTCCTTTGTTCATATCGTAAGATTAATTATGCTGTCAACCACTCTCAGGGGCTGCTTAACAAAGATTCAGTGATATAATGGCCCGGCCCCGCGCTTGGCAATCACAGCCGCTCCCAGACAATCTGAAATCCTCCCTTCTCCACACAACGGCAAACCCTCGGCAGGCCTTTTCATCAAACAGGAAGTCATTTTGCCCAGACGACAGCGAGACATCCTTCTCCTCTGCACGCACACATATTTGCCCCTCACACAAGTTCCCCCTCAAAGCTGTGGAGTTTAGCCGCTAACGGTCCGCCACGTCCCACGGGTGTGAGGGACACCTGTCGGAAATGTGAGGTCCACCAGCATCACCAGTAATTGTGGAATTGTTGCACACGCAGGTGAAACTTGATTTTGGTGTCAGGCAGAAGATGCTGCAGCTGCATCATCACAGGAGACACTGACGAGGGTAGATGCTGTCGTCATGGTCCAGAGGACACCAGCAGAGGGCAAACTGATTGTATGTGACAAACTTTTCCAGCGATTCATGAGTGTGCGTGTGCATCTGCATTGGTGAATGTGCAGCTTCAGAACAAAGACACACACATTCAAAGAAATGACACCACGAGGGAGGATTTTCCTCTGGATGCAGTGAAAGCAGGGAAACTCCTCTGACAGGCCCTCAGAACATTGGAGGGCAATCTACAAACCAAAACAACCAGAACATCCTAAACTCTGTTCGAAGAGTCTTTCTGCGTTTGGTTTTCATGTTTTGAAATATATATTTCTTCTTGAATCTTTGTTGCCCTGAAAATCTGGTCTGACTGTTGTTCAATTTTTAGCAAAAATGTCCAGAGGTTTTATTAATTGCAACTCCTCCAGATGTAGTTTATCAAGTGGCCACTAGGAAGCTGGTACTTCACTTTGAAAGCAAACTTTCAGGAAAAGAAAGAAATGAGTCAGTGTAGTGTTGTCAGCTTTTTCGAGTTTTAAATGTATTAAAATGTGAATTCCTCATGAAAAACAACTCCAAAGCAATAGCCTACTTTGCTTCATTCATGCTTTTCCGAGCATTCCTCCAAACCCTGCGCCCTGAGCACCAGCCCCTCCCAATCCACAAAAACGACCAAGTCCTCGCGTTGTGACGTCAAAAAGTGAGAACAGTTCCTTCCAGGACGAGTCTACTCTGCCAGCATCCCTACAGACTAGCACACGCACACTTCCTCTGTGGAGCTAGTGATCAGCAAAACACTTTCATTTTATGAACACAATATGCACATCCATGTTTGCAAAAGTTTGGATGTTGTTTGTTTTTGTGGGCAAAATGCAGACCGAGGGCTCTAGATCGATGTCATGAAATGGACATCACCAACAAGGAGCGAAAGGCGGAGCCTCAGAGATCAAGTTGTCTTACTAAGAAAAGATCTCATGGAGATGGTTTACTCTGAAAGGCTTAAAAACAGCAGGATTTGGGCCCTTTACGTTTTCGGGTGGTGCAGAATTATGGGCCCCATTTTTGCTGTCAAGTTAAGCAGTTTGTTTTTCAGCCTCGCTTGAGGAAATACAGATCAGAGCTTAGAGACTCCTGCTAAAGCTTTCGTCACATGCACCCATATGGGAGGGGTGACCCGTACAGGGAGGGTCACAGAGAAGAGCAGCCACACCTTAAGGGAAGCACAGATGTGTATTGCAGTTCCCTTGAAGCTCGTACAACCATCTTCAGGGACGTCATGAAAATGAAACGTGCGTGTGGAAAGTGGATCATGAAGTATCTGCAAGGATGATATACGCAGATTTGCTTTAATCCAAATGAGAACATGGAGGTCTGAAGAGACTGTGAAAGATCCTCAGGTGGTTCTGTGTTTCCATGTCCTCCAATTAAATTAAGGATCTCTGTACACCAAGAAATCTGTAATGAATCAAGTTAGAACCAGATAGTTGCAAAAAGCTACATCCATGTAACACCTTTTACAATGAGAGAGTTAGGGACTAGATAGTGGATTTTTTACATGGACACAGCAATATAATTTTACATAAAGAAATACATAAAAATATTCAAAAAGTTCAAAGAAGAATCTAAAAGACAAAAGTCAACAATTCAACTGTCAAGATCAAAGAGGTGCAATACAGTTTAGCTCAGTAAACACACATTTTCCCCTATAGTTTTAATATACATGTTGTATGTACATTAATCTACACACATAAAGAAGTCAGAAATACTGGTTAGTACACCATAAACAAGGTTCCTTCTTAAACTCTAAAGTTAGAATGTGAAGCTCCTCCTGGTCCACCCAGAGCACTACCTTCAGCATCAAACACTGACATGAAACGGAGACATCTGAATGTGTCGCATGATAAAATCGAAGCTTGTGTCTTAAATAAAAGACATCTGACTTAAGGGGCCTGTTTTTTTGCACCTTGCCCTTTAAAATGTCTCTGCACAGCCCAGAAACTCAAACCAAACATGGACTGGTTTGATGTTTCCTAACTTTTTACTCCAACAAGTGGAAAAAAGGGAATCCGTCTGAACCAAAGCATGCAGCAGTTTGTTCCTATTGCTTCATTTTTTACTATGTTTCAGACTATTTGGCATTGTAGCTGTCTTTTTAGGTTAATAAACAATATTTTGAATTGAAAGTACATAAGGTTAACCTCTTTTCTATGGATTACAGTGTAGACAAATCAAAAGGTCTCATGACCCAAAACACAAACAAGAAGTGAAGCCAAAGTAATGATGGTGAATGGAAACGAACAGAGCATCTCTGTTTTGTTTCTGTTGAATTATCGGTGCTAGAAAATCACATTTGAACCATAGAGAACCCAAGAAAAATTTTCTTCTGGGCTTTTAAAGTTAACTTATGCTTGTATGTTATTTTTGGGAAGTAGCAATTAAGACCGGCAAAAAGAAAAAAAAACATATGTATGAATGAAAGCTTTAAAATAGCGGTAAAATTTGACCCTGTGGGTTCAAAAGAAAAAAAGCTAATCATAGGTTTTTGGTTATGGTTGACAGAAATGGACTGTACCTAATTAATCAATACTTCTTTTATGTTCTACTTTGTGGGGTTTGTCTTTGCAAATCTCTCATTTAAATTGTTATATTTTACTTATGTAATCTAGTTTCCTAAAACCAAACAGCATATTATGAGAAAAAGAAAATGTTGCTGGATGTGTTAGTTTTTTGATTTGTGTCCAATTTACAACAATGCATTGACTTTACATGTAGTAACAGTTGAAAAGCCGACGCTTCGGACCTGTTCCTCCGTTTGAATCAAACACGGCAGCTGTTCTGCAGAAGTGCTATGATTTTAAACACCTGCAGAAATCCAGATCTGAGGAAACAAAGACGTAAAACCAAAGATTTGCATTGATTTAGAAACAAAACTGTGTTTCAGGATTATTTGGGATAAACTGAGTACCATAATTATTGTTCGTAGCTCCAGTCATTATTTTGCTCGTATTGTTTTGCCAGCCATTGTTAATGTTGTTCTATTCCGGCTTGCATTATCCCCCTAATTAAGATTCAACCTTGGATTTGCTCTTTTTTTCATCCATTCTTTCTGTCCTTGACTCTCCTAATGAATGTTTTTTGTTGTTCTTTTAGCATTCGACAATATTTGTCAAATAACCCCCCCCATATGATATAAATTACAGTATGACTTGAGAACTTTAAATGGTCTGCCACCATCTTGGGCCTTGTATGAAATTAATTGCTGCTATGACAGATGATTGCAGGCTGCGCTGACGTTAAGGTCACTAAGTTCTACATATACTGTAATGAGGTAGACAGCAACACATGCGATTGGTTGCCCATTATTTACCACTACTGAAGTTGGCTTGTGCTGGTTTGCCCTTGCTAGTCAAAGAGGGGAGTTTTTTTTCCTCGCTGGGGAACAATCGAGCAAGAGTGGGGCAAGATGCACTGCTTTTTCTCAGGAAGGGGAGAATAGTGTGGCTGCCAGACGGGTGGGGCAGATGTGGGGGCTCAGGCGTGGGATGTGACAGTTTTAAAGAGTCTGAACATGTAAATCAAAAATAGTTTGGGCCTTAATGGATGTGTTTTAGCAGATCTCTCCCCGGCAGAGCCCCTCATCCGGTGTCCCTGCGACCCGCACGCCTGTCTGGTGGGATGATGTTTACAATAATGGGGAGAGGCAGTCCAATTTCACCCAACACGGCAGACACAGCAGCCACCTCTCCGCACAACCCCTGTACCACATCTGAGAGGAGATGAGATTGAAAACAACACTAACTTTCATGCAGAGGAGCCACACGGGGGGAGGCAGAGCAGGGCCGCGGACAAGCATCAGACACAATTTAACCTTGGAAAGGGGCTTGTCAAAAACAAGAAATATCACACTTTGCTTCTTTGTTGCGCTCTACATTCCCTCTTTTTTATGGCTCTAAGTGTATTTTCTACTCTGGAGGTGTCACTCGGACAAGAAAATGCATTTCCACACGCAAATATGCAAAAGGTCCAAGTAGACTGTCTTATGTCCCAGGACAGTCTTCAGATGGAGAAAACACTGTAAGGTTGGGAAGAGTTAAGCTGTCCCTAAGCCAATCCTTAAAGCCTTATGCTACATTCACACCGGCGTTGGCATCGCACTTTCAAGCGACCACTTTCAATGAAAAGCCTATGTAAAAGTGCATTTCGGGCTTCTGTCTTCAAAACTCTTTCATCCACGTATCGCTACAATCGTATGGGTCAACAAACAAAACGAGCAACCACTGAATATGAATTTAAAGTTAAACTGGTAGAACTTTGACCGATCAGAGACTCAGATTTGGTAGCTACATATGGAGGGCTTGCACGGCCACCTTCGGGGTTCCATGGAAATTGAGTTTACCATTGTGGTGCGTGTGGTAAGAGTGCTGTGAAGCTTTTGTAAGACTAATGGAAGTTGCATGAATTTATGATGTACAGGTGATGCGGTTGTATGGTGCCCTTACGCACACTCTAGAAAGATGTGCAAATTCTGCACGCACAGGGTGTGCACGTGATACGCAACTCAGAGAGGATAACACTTATGGTAGGAGACTAACCTGTCCCAACTGCAGTAAACCTCTGCAGAACTCATTTGATCTATTCTCTGAGCACTAGTCATTCCACCACTTCATGATCTTATGTCATTTTATTTGTTGATTTGGTAGCAGAAAGTTTTTCTTTTGAAAGATTATGTTTTTTCCAAACCTTTCATATTTATTACAGGATGGAATGTAGTCATTATTGTGGATTTTATTATTGTTTAATTATGAATTAATATTATTATTGACTTATTAAGTTTGATCAAAAGTAGGAATTTCAAACTTCAGCTTCACCTCCAAAAAATGGGATTGAAATACAATACCAATACACAAATAAATAAATGCAAAGATGCAAAACCTTGAACTTGTTGACCCTTTTAAAATAAAAGGCTTTCTGACCCACGACATGATTCACCCTCATATTAAGCTGAAACCTGATGAATAGAGAATACATTGCAGTCATTCAGACTTCTTTCCTCACCTTCTTCTGTCACTTCCATAGCTGTTTTTGACCAGTTTTATCCGTCCTTCTTATCAAAGTATTTAGCTCCCATGCAATGCCAGAACCAGCGTATTTTTAAAAGAGATTTCTTCTACTTTGGGTCTAAATGTGTTCAAAATAATAAATGTCAGGTTTTCCTTGTTTTGTCAATGACTTCCTAGTTAAAAATTAGGCAAGTAAAAAAATGATACTAATACTTTTAAATGTTTTCTTTATCATGTCGTTGAATTTCAAGCTTTATATTCCACAAATTACTTAATAAGTTGATTAATTAAAGCCTCTACGCGCCACCACCACCCTCGCCACCCACCTTTGACCTGATTTCACTTGCGAAGCAGCCACAACGCACCCCCCCCCCCCCCCCCTTCTCTTTCTGTAAGGCTGGTCTGAGCTGTATGGGAAAAAATTATGTACAAAGCACTTTTTTTTTTTTAATGGCGGCTTTTCTGTTGATTTTTATCTCCATAGCAACCATTTTATGTTTTGATCGCCTGGTGATATCAAACAGATTGACATCAGTTTCCAAAGAATCGCCAAAAGTAAAGTTTTGGATTTCCTTAGCAACAAAATCCACCTTAGACCATGCAGACATCACTTGCTGAGAAACCACCAAGCACACCTGGCTCCTCCATTTTACTTTCTGTAAGGCTGATATGAGCTGTCTGTAAAAAATGCATGTAAACAGCACTTTTTCAAAATGCCGACTTCTCTGTTGGTTTTATCTCCATAGCAACCATTTTATGTTTTGATCCCCTGGCGATGTCAAACAGATCAGCTTCAGAAGAATTTCCTTAGCAACCAAGGTTATTTGTTAGCAATGCCCACATTTCTAATATTTTTTATATCTGGTCATAATTTTTGTCTAGCTCTAGTCAGGGATCAACGCATTAGATTTTCACAATATTCTGTCAAAAAATGAAGTTATGAAGTATGAAGAATGAAGTTATATGAGTGCATAACTTCTGAAAGCTTGCCAAGCACACGCCGTTCAAAATCTACAAGTTTTACTTTCAAAAAACTTGCTTTGCCATTGCTTCCTAATGATGTGCAAAAAATTACAAGGCAATTGAGGAAAATCCCTAGGAAGAGTTTTTGTTTGTGACTGGTGCTAAAGGTGTTTTTTCTGAGAATGCAACAAAACTCGATGGGTCTTTGTAGACAAGCCATCCCATAATCATTTGTAATCATCATAAAAGTTCCTTTTGGATATCACAGACACATGTGTTTTGGTTTCATTTGTGTATTCCAGAACATTTTTGTTGGCTCTATGTTCGATTTTTGGCGCATTCATTTTTTATATGTTTTTGCCCACCATGATGTCATCATCTTGGGAGGGGGTGTCGTTCACTATGCCAAACAGTCATTTTTAATTTTTACTTGGTGTGTGCAAAATTGGTGACTTTTCGTGCATGTGGCGGGGGTCAAATTTGGACTCAAAGGCAGAAAAATGTTTACAGCTGCAAAAACAATATGGTCCTTGCAGTCAGGGACTGCTGCTGTGGGCCATAATCAATATTTTACATTTTATTAATAGTAAGATGGAAGTGCTGCCGTTTAGTTCCTGCGTGGAGAATGCAGGCTTGGATTTTATCAATCAGTGTTTGAAACCCTCAATTTTACACCTCATAACTTCAAGCTACCAAACCAAAGATGACGTCATTGAAGAGACAATTTGATGACATCAGTATTTTTAAAGTTTTTCAAGTTTGTGCTGCATAGGAAGAAAAGCTGACAGCACAGCCTGGAGGTTACAATGTTCAACAAAGGCTCTTTGATGCTCAAACTGGTGTCAGGACGGTGAGAAGCCACAGAACCAGGTCTACATGGGTTAAAAGCAACATGATTACAAAGTATGGTCCTCATGAAGACAGTTGTGTCCAGAGAATTACTTTATTCGTAAAAAGTCTGCACAAGGATTTGTTCTTATGTGAAGAAACATAAACAACAGCTTTTAGACAACACAAGCCTTTTGTTGTGTGTTTTTCACTTTTCTTGAACAAACGTCTGGAGCCATTTTTCCACAAAAATCGGTTGGAATTTTTTAAAGTTTTGCATCCGACTGCAACGCTCAGCTGTTCTGAAACCTTTCATGTCGTCTCCATGAGCCCCCCAGTCCCCCCTGCTCAGCTTCAGGGAAATATCTCTGCATTGTCTTTAATTCCTCTTTGCTTTGATGCAAAGTTCACAGTTTAATCAATGTCTGCTCAGTCCTTGAGGCAGCAAAGAAACCTAAAGAGAACAGTCTCTGCAGTCTTTCTTCTCTGCTAATTTCAGGTCAGTTTTTCTGACAAGCTGTCGTCTTTCTTTTGGAGACGTGTAATTATGATATTTTCTCCTTTCGTGGTCTAACTTTTCCTTAACCTTATTTAAATGCTCTTTTTTCATCTTCCACTGCTCTGTTCATCTTTTCTCAGTCTGCTGCTCCCCTCACCTTCTTTGTGAAGGATCTACCTGTTGCTCTGGTTTAACTGTAGTTATCTGTAGTTACAGTTTATCTGTAGTTAAACTGTTTTGTTTTCTGTTTTGGGGGGTTTTAAGTTTTTTAGCCAGTTTTGTATTTATCAGTTTAAATCAATTTGAGCTTTAAAGCACGTCCTTCAACCCGAACACACTGTGAGACTGGTTCTTGTTTTTTCAAACAGGCAGTTTTGTTCTGGGCATTTGATGAGCGTGGTATCATTCAAAAAGAGACTAGAGATGTCAGAGTTCAGGCGAGGGTTAGGGCAGGCAGCAGGCAATCAGAATAAGCAGGGTCAGAAACAGAACATCAGGTCCAGAAAGAAACGCTCGGTAATGTAGAAATGGTGGCACAAAACAATCTTTTGCACTGAGTGAGGCCCTGTGCAGTGCTGAAGTATCATGTGGGGGATTGTCAATGAGTGTCAGCTGAGTGCCCCTGCGACAGACTGGCGACCAGTCCAGGGGTGTGCCCTGCCTTCGCCCATGAGTAGCCGGGTTAGGCTCCGGCAACCCCGTGACCCCGAAAGGGATAAAGCGGATTGGAAAATGAATGAATGAATGAATGTCAGCTGAGTGGGATCCGGGGAGTGTGCGCTGGGGTTGCTGGGAGATGTTGTTTCTAGTACTCTGGAGATGGCTCCCATGGGAGACCAGAGGGGGAGACAGAGCTCTGACTCCTGACAAAATCAAATACCTGGTCAATTCATCACATCAGTGATCCTGAAATCCTTTGTTACATTTTCTTTTCATTACATTACACTTTCAAAGGAAACTTTAACTCACTTTGGCTTCTGTGATTACTGCAAACAGCAGGAGTAATCCCCTGTGCTGTAACTTTAGCATATTTAGCCTATAATATAGTGGCCATTGCACATTTAGAAACATGACCAGGAAATAAAAGGAAGCTTAATGCTGTCACCTGTTGTGGTTTTAAACCGAATACTAGTCGCAGAAACGACTGGAGCACTCACTTTGTTTCCCAGGTTAAATCTAACCGGAAACAGGAAGTTTGCCCGTCTTCTGCACCTGAAGCAGCTGCTGGAATGCCAAAGGTTCCACCTACCTAAGTCAGAACACGTTCACCTTTTTCTGGCTTTTTACTGTCACAGGTCATTTTTAACAAATGTAACAAAATAAAAAAATAAAATGCTATCAAGTCAAATTCTCCATAAAAGTCTTGGACCAGACATTGGACAGTCTTTACCAGGAACTAAGCAGTGTTTTACCCCAAATCTGAACAGGAAAACATTGCAAACTTCCCCAATAAATCCCACCAGACACAGGACCGTAAGGGCAAAGAGAAACAGATCAGGACATTTGAACTGTTATTGGGAGCACGAGACAGAGAAGAATTAATGGAGAAGAAGAACTAACACTCCAGATGTGTTTTATCATGTTTGCTTCTGAGTCTGTAGAGTGTAGATTTTGACAAACACTTTCACACACTACAGACTACTGGTAATTTTTAGGAGAAGCTGTGAAATTTATCAGCATTTCCATGCCATTGAACTGTGTCTGTAAGCCACATCTCAAACTCCAATGGACAAGAAAAGGTTCTGTTTTGGCTTTTATTTTGAAGTATTTAAAACAATACTCATTTGTCTATCACCGAAACAAATACAATTTACACTTCAAAGACATAAAGAACTTTATTCTTCATCATAACAGAACATTTTAAGAACATGTGGCTCCAAAAAAGGAAAAATTGAAACATGTTTTATGTTCCATGTGCTGATAAAAGTATGTAGTTTATTCTTTGTAAAGGATTCAGTTCTCCAATTTTTTTATTTACATTTAAGTACAACAAAAAGCCACTGAAATGTGCAGACATCGTCCAGAAAATGTCTATTTTCAGGTGAGAAGAGTTTTGAGTTTAAGAAGATCCTAAAAATGTCTTAAATGTAAAAGTTCAGGCTCAAGACATGTAACTTCAGTGTTCTGCATTCAGATTCTTTCCTCCAACTCTCTAACAGATATCGGAGCTCCCCATGTTACATACTCTAATCCATGCTACTCTTCTTCTTCAAGTCACCCTCATAAATAAGGTCAGCACGGCCAGAAAGAAAGAGGATGTCAGGTGGAGAATCTCGCCAAAGGAATTAGACCTGGATATTTTTGTATGTTCATATGAATTCTTTTTCTGTGAAGGGTCAAGTACCCTTCAGTTTGTTCTGATTTCTCTGAAAGGTCGAAGACGAGAGGAGAGAAAGAGAAGTTCTTAACATATTATAAAAAAAGAAGGGAAATTTCACTCGCAAGTGGAGAAGAATGAAAAGGTTAATTGGTCTATTTCCCAGCTGTAGTTTTTGAGGGATTTATAAGATGTCCTGGGTTCATTCTCACTTCCTCATTTGGTTTCAGACATTTGCTCAAGCATGTGCACCAGAGCTCACATGCGCCCACATACATACTTGCAGTTTTCACCAGAATCCATAAAAGTTGAAGAAAATATACTAAGAAAAGGTAAACAGATACAGGACAGCTGCATTTACTTTTGTTGACAAAATATGAGCACTAACAGAATGAAAGCAGGTTAAAAAAATGTTAACCATTCCACTTGAAGATGACTTTAAGTGTGTCAGGGTTCTAAAAGCCCACACTAACATTGATCCACCTCCATGTTCAACAGTTGGTCTGCTTGGTTTTTACCAAATTTGGTCACTAAAATTCACTAAAAGCGTCCGCAGAGCCTCTTTTCTTCATGTCCTCTTTATCCAGATGTGTCAGTGTTTTTCTCAGAGAGAACATTCCATCTTCTGAAAAACGTTTATATTTTTTAATTCAATTCAATTCAATTTTATTTATATAGCCCAATATCACAGCCACAGCCGTCTCATTGGACTGATATCAGAAAATTGCAAGAAACAACAAAGAAATCAATCATGTGAAAGTAAACAATAGCTGGTTTTTAAACACACTAAGCTGAACAAACATCTCTGTCTTTACACCCTCCTTCGCGGTGAGGAAAAACTCATAAAAAACCCTATCTTTTTTTTTGGGGGGGGGGACTAAGAAACCTCAGGGTTGAGCACATGAAGGAGAGATCCTCAACCCCGGACGGACAGGTGATGTGCTAGAACTATTAAAGAAAAGTGAGCTTAATTCATTCTATAACTACATGGTGGAATAACAAGTATATGTCTAATAGACAAACATGCCTAGATAAACAGCTACAAGTTAAGATAACAGCTAGATATTTAAATAAACAACAACAAGTTTGAATAGAGTAGCTGATGGGCTTCATCCAGTAAGAGTTGTGGAAATGGCAAGGTCACAGGCAAAGACAGGAGCACAGGCGAGGCGAGGTCACGGCCAAAGACAGGAGTACAGGCGAGGCGAGGTCACGGCCAAAGACAGGAGCGGGAAGAGCCAAAGGCGAGGTCACGGCCAAAGACAGGAGCAGGAAGAGCCAAAGGCGAGGTCACGGCCAAAGACAGTAGCGGGAAGAGCCAAAGGCGAGGTCACAGCCAAAGACAGGAGCAGGAAGAGCCAAAGGCAAGGTCACAGGCAAAGACAGGAGCACAGGCGAGGCAAGGTCACGGCCAAAGATAGGAGCGGGAAGAGCCAAAGGCGAGGTCACAGCCAAAGACAGGAGCAGGA
>BSAI01000104.1:27621080-27645749 GCA_036245035.1 Adrianichthys oophorus
AAGGACAACATGTGAATTGCACTGCACCAAACAGAGGCATGAAAAACAAAATAAAATAATGCAATGGCAGATGGCAAGTGATGCAATGATGATTGCAGGTGGGGGGAGTAGGGGTGGGAGAAGGATACAGACCCTGGTTAGGATAGGGGAGAGAGGAAGGGGGGGGGGGGGGGGGGGGGGGGGGGGGGGGGTGTAGGAGGCAGATGAAGAGTGAGTAGGAGCGAGTAGAACCAGTGTGGTAAACTTCATTACAATAGGTGAGATAGAGGAGCAGTAAATTAAATCATCTCTGATTGCTAGTTAGCCTGGCAATAAACCTGTCCAAAGAGGAATTTTTTAAGCCTAACTTTGAATGTAGAAACTGTGTCAGCCTCTTTTACATGAGCTGGGATCTTATTCCATAAAGGCTTATTCCATTTTTACTGTTGCATCCTCTGTGGAACCAACACAACAGTCCAGGTCAGAAGGACAGACAGCAGCTCTGTCTTTAATGGCCGTGTCACACTGCTGCTACATATGATTTGTTCATATTGCACAGATGAAAATTGGTCATACATGAATATACGTGGAAAAAGTGTGAAAAGTTTTGGTCTTTACACACATTTTTCACAGATGAATCAGTCGTTACATTAGGAAGTACGAAGAAACAATGCAAAGAACACGTAAACCCCATGCTTCAATGAGCTTCTTTACTTTGACACTGGAGAGCAATCACTTCCGGTCAGCACAATGGCCAGCACCCACAGCGATCCCTTTCAATGCTTTTGGCAGTAGTTTGGGGTTGCTATAGCAACTGCAAGATATGGCAAAGCAACCCCAAATATATAGAAGCCCAAAGCTGCAGACACGCTGAACACGATTTACTGCTTGACACCTGCCCAAAAATGTGTTCGTTAGCGTGTCTTTTTACGTAAATTTTTTTCCAACTTTCTTTCAGCTTTAGTTTTTTCTCTTCAAGCACTACGGGATCGGTCATTCATTCATTCATTTTCCAATCCGCTTTATCCCTTTCGGGGTCACGGGGCTGCCAGAGCCCAAACCGGCCACTCATGGGCGAAGGCAGGGTACACCCCTGGACCGGTCGCCAGTCCGCCGCAGGGGCACGGGATTGGTCAAAATAGCAATATGTTTGCGCAACCAGTTGCGTGTTAGCGAGGGGATGTCCTTACATGTGCAGCATCAGGACTTGTGCTCACATCAAAAGATGAGTCAGAGAGTGGTTCCTGGTCCTGGACCAGAGTTTGCTTGGGTGTATTCAGACTGAAAATGTGTTCCAGATTATTGGGTTTACTTAAAACGAACCAAATGTGTCCAGCCTGAATACACTCCTAGAGATCGGATTTATTTATTTGAAAAAGTTCTTTAAACACATCTGTAATCCTGTCTCCATGTTTGAGTCCATAAGACTTTTCAGTCTCTCTCGATACAATGAGCTTGAGTCCTGCTGCGGGAGCTGGGTCTGAATGACATCTGCTTCTGCCACTGCTTCTGTGTCTCTGATTTTGACATTTGATGACTTGCTGTATTGCAATAGTCCCAGAGAGAAAGATAAAAACGAGAATCAAACTGGAGGATCTTTTGATTATTAACTTGATGAAAATAAGTAAAAAATCTTAAGGGTTAGAAGGCCCGAGCAGACTGCCTCCATATCCCACCCTCTGTCTGCTGGCTGAGCTCGCTTGCTTTGCTACCCGGGCGGGTTCGTCCACGCAGGGAGAACGGGAGATCCTCGC
Organism: Adrianichthys oophorus; assembly: GCA_036245035.1. Classification (NCBI taxonomy): domain Eukaryota; kingdom Metazoa; phylum Chordata; class Actinopteri; order Beloniformes; family Adrianichthyidae; genus Adrianichthys; species Adrianichthys oophorus. The sequence goes on from BSAI01000104.1 coordinate 27,622,814, forward strand.
TCGCTACAAACTACTGGAGGGGTGAAAGATCGGCTGATTTATATACCCATCACACAATACACAAATGAAGGAACCGTGCTTGATTATTCCGCTGTTTTGTCAATTACATAATTTTAAGGTGATACTTGCGCCGTATATGCTATATAAAAGTTAAACGTTAGTTGTATTTTTTCCTACATTTTCTCCTGACTGAACACACATCTTTTTTTGTCTGCTTTCTTTCTTATTCACAATTGTTTCTGTCACTGGTGCTGTTATTAAGTGGTTCATCTTTGTCTTTGATTTAACCAAAATTCTGTTAAAAAGATGAGATTAAATCCTAATGAGTTGACTTTATACTCTGTTTTGCTTTTTTTGTTGCATTTTTTAATAGAAACTTTCGTTTTTCAATGTTCTTTTTTTCACTTTCCTGAAATGATGATCTAATCAGAAAAGTCTTTTTTTGTAGACCCTTTCTCTTTACAAACATTCTTCTTGGCTAAATGGCGTCGGATCAAGTTTACGTTTTCACAAAACCTCAAATAATTTTGTTTGACAAAATACTTTTACCTGTATCCAAAACAGCATTTTAAATATATTTCTGATTAATTTCAAAAAGATCAGAATAAAGAACTTTGTTATAAACTTAATATATGTATTTTTAAAAGACAAACACCAAAACTGAGTATAAGGCATTAAATACATATAGACATGTTAAAAATTATAACGTTAAAATTACAAGATTGAAATCTATATGATAAATTGCTTTTGAATCTGTTCTAATCTCCTTTTTATCACATTTATCTCCTGGAATCAGACCACTTCCATCTGTATTCTCCTTACTAATCATGCTAAGTGGTTTAATTAGCATCTAATTGTGAAGTCACCTTTCAAGGAAAACTCAGCATGTCACCACGGTGCCAGCTACAGACTTTCTCTGATCCTATCAGTGCCATACAATGTCGGTTTATCACTGACTAAGTGATTGTTCAAGTAAATCTAATCAATGAAGCGAGGCTCATTAAACAAAGGAACACGCGGGTCTTCCCTCACACCAGCATCTGAACAGTTCATCAATCCATTTCTGTATTTGTTGTTGACTTCTTTTTGATTAAAAAGTGAAAATTGACTCAGACTCAGCATCAAGTCTGAGACTCAACGAGAAAAATGCTGTAAGACCCACAATTCAACAGACTCACATCTCAGAGTGTGATTTCCCTCTATTCCCTAACATTATGACCATCTTCCATCCTGCACATGTGAAAGTGCCAAATGAGATACTTTATTGTAAAAAAAATCAACCAACTTTAGACTAAATAAAAGAAAACTAAACTGGCTTATCTGCTGTTATTAAAAAATTGACTCTCCAAACTCATGCCCACATGAAGGAGGGATCCTCTCCCAGGATGGACAGGTGATGTGCTGGAACTGTTAAAGTAGAATTAGCTTATCTAACACTACAACTACATGTTTGAATAGTGTATCAGATGGGCTTCATCCAGCTGAAACTGTGGGGCACATGGGGGTGTGAGACGAGCCAGAGGAGAGGTCCATGACCAAAGACAAGAGCGCAGACGATCCCACTCAGACGGGCAACATTTGAATTGCACTGCACCAAACAGAGGCATGATGAACTAAATAAAAATAGTACTGGGGGAATGATAAAGAACAGAGAAGTAATAAAGGCCAGAACCCCAGTGCACCATACTTTCACAGCTTCTAACTTCTAATAGCCTGCTAGCAACTAATTGGTATTGAAATTTAATTCAAACGTGTAATATGGCACAGATAGTGGGTGGTAATTATGATCATAATAATAATAGAAAATCTGCAGTTTTAGCATGCCAATGTAAATATAATATTAATCTAATCTAAGCCATCGTAAACCTACTAAGTTTTTCTTTTTTATTAAATCTGCAAAAATGTCATAATAATAATACATAATAATTGATGTTATTTCCCCTTGATCTACAGTGAAGAAGTCTAATGTGACAGAGGTTTCTCTGTCTTCAGAGCAGAGAGTAGCAGGAAAATGTGGTTCTACTGAGCTGTGACTGCTGGTCAGCCTGGCTATAGTACTAAAAAGAAATCTTGCATTGTTTCCATTTTCTGATATTAAAGTGAATAGTATTGGGTTCTGGCTTTACACAGAGATTTATTATAGTTTAAGAGGCTATATTTCCAGTTATTCAGAGACTACTCTGAGCCGGAGTGGCGCCATTTTCTTGCTAGCTTACCGGTTGCTTGTTTAAGGGAACGTGTTTCAGCGTTAAACCGGTGATACTCGGTTTTGTCTAACAAGCTTAGGTTTCAAAGAACCAGGAAAGTTTACCAGATTCCTTGTATTTCTTGCAAGATCATCAAGTGTAAATTTTCAGTCATTTTAGTTTGTGCCATTGCTCTTATACAGAATGCATTCAGTTTGCAAAAAAAAAATCTTTGATTGTGATCAGATATTTGTTTTCATTAAACAAAACTGGACTTCTGTTTCTATGAAGATTTGAACTTTCAAAGTTTAAACAAGAGAGAAGTGTGGAAATGTTTGTTTGTCTGAGAAAAGTGTAGAAAGTGTGTAGTAAGGAGTTTTACATCCTAAAATCATCTATGATAACCATAAAAAATGAAGATGGTAAATGGTGTCTACTTGTATAGCGCTTTTCCACCTTCCTTGAAGGCCCAAAGCGCTTTACAGTCACATTCACACACTGATGGTGGCTCTGCTGCCAAACACTGGCACCAACCTTCCACCAGAGGCAATGTGGGATTTCAGTGTCTTGCCCAAGGACACTTTGACACATGGGCGGGCAAGGCAGAAATCGAACCTGCAATCTTCCAATCAGAGGCTGACCGCCCTACCTCTGCAGCAGATGAAGACTTGGCAGATTTCATCAATTGCAGGTTATGTGGAGAACATAACTGCCACAAGAAATGAGGTGACACTGTTTTTTTTGTTTTTTTTCTCCATCTGTTTCATTAAAATCATAAAATCCTACAAAAAAATATAGACTTTTGTAAAGGAAATAAATCACCTTTTTTTAATTATTAGCCAGTCATTAACCAAAAGATTACACACTTTATTCTTTTGCACAAAGATTTGATGATTTGAAACTGAAGTTGAAGTAACCAAACTTTGAAGTAATTAATTGCTGGGAATCCAAAAAAAGTCAATAAAATTACTCAAAAGTGCCAACAATAAAGACAGTAAGCAGACTGAAAGTACTGACTTGATTTAAGACACACACACTCACAGCCCCAGGAGCGTGGCAAAGTCATTTCTTTAGCTACTTATTCACTCACTTTCCGCAGAGAGAATGGAAGCAGAGGGCAAGACTCTGCCCCTGAGTGGCCCCTTGATTAGCAACCACTCATTTGTGATGTTCTCTGGCAAATCAGCAGCCATTCAAATGACGAAGACAGCGGCTAAAAAATGAACAGCTGTCACCGTGTGATGTGTTAATTTCCTGACAGTGTCGGCGCTGAAACCAATTACTGATTTAAGGGCAGGGAGAGAGGGCCCTCTGCACATGCTCATTAGGCTCCTGCAAGACTAAAAGGATAAAAGGAAAACAAGAAGGGAGAGAGGAGAGCAGCACAGGAAAAAGAAATGAAATAGAGACTTTGGCACACTCGCTGTCAGCTGAAAGCCTTGTATGTACAAAATGCCCCTTCAAAATAATTTTAAAAAAAATTTGCCACCACAGCTTGCTGTTCCTAACAACTTCACATTGTGGTGATTTTTTTTTTTATCCCAGGAAAAAGAAATTGGCTGAAAACCAAAAATCTCTGCATTATTATTCAGATGTAAATGTAAAGCCATGAAAGGTATCCAGAAAAATTCTCACAAATCATTGTATGTAGAACATTAAAGTAGAAATCACCTAAAGCCAGCGTTTCAGAATGCAAGAGAGACCCAAGTTTGTTGACAGTGTGGTTGTGTGATTTCCACACAGATGCTGATTCCACCACATCTGCAAGGTTCTTCAAACCATCAGAAGATACGAGAAGTTTCCTCTGCAGGAGAACCAGCATCCACGAAAACCCTGTTTACCTCAGTTCCTTCATAGAGCACAAGTCAGATTTCAGTTTGACTAAAGGCACTACCCAAAGAAAACGAAAGATGTCACACAATTGACTGTATCTGAGAACTGGACTGAGTGACCCCTCCCCCCTGGCGTTCCAAACAGGAAGTACCCACTGGCTCCAATAAACCAAAATCCTATAGACTTCTGTGGAGAAATAAGCACCCATATCTCAGTCAGTCATTCTATTGGTCAGAATAATCAAGCTTGCCCTGATACTTTTTTTTAACAAGTTCATCTTTTATTATACTTTTTATGTTGTTTAAGTTATTCAACTTATAAACTGACCAATCAATACAAGTAGGTGGAGCCTGCTGTCCCCCACAACCAACATTCAAAACTTTTGATAAAGAGATTTTGTGTAGGCTGCTCTCAAGTGGAAAGGGTGTGGACTTTCCAACAAGCTCACTTCTGATTAGTGAGAGTGGTTGTCATTGACCACGTCGACCAATCACTGCTACTGGTGACATCTGGCTTCAACATGGCGGTGTCTGTATTGTGAAAAAAATGGCAACTGAATTGACTTCATTTGGTTGGAGCCATAAGTAAACCGTTCTTCTTTAATCCAGTTCTCAGAAAAAGTCAAAGCAAGCACATGTAAACATATTTATTCAAGATTATTGTAATCCAAGTTTGTTCAAATCCTCCCAAAAAGCACTACATTAAATGAGTAGTTTAGTAATAGCTCATGTCTAACTCGTGACGTTAAAGAGTTTTTTGGTGTTGTTCTCCATACTGAGCATGAAATCAGGCTAGTGCAGTGAGGAAACTCCTCAAAGAAGAACAGGATCCAAACAGTTTAAGAAATGAACAAAAACATCTACCTTATGACAAGAAAAAAAAACAAAGACCTTAAAGATCATTACTTTGTGAATCAACAGTGATGGATGGATGGATGGATGGATGGATGGATGGATGGATGGAGAGAGACAGACAGACAGATAGATAGATAGACTCTCTGTGCTTGATGACCCACATAATGGGCATCCTTTCCTTTTCCGAAGTCCATCCCACTCTGAGGGCCCATTGAATTCCCAGTGGAGCTCCTTGTTCTCCGAGCCTATCACCAGCTCCAATAATGTTGGAATGTCTTTCCTCTGTCCTCCATGACCCCCACGCATACGCTCGGCGTGTGATGCAGCTGTAATTGGGACAGCGGTTAAGGGGGTGCTGAATTTTCCATCGCAGGGCTTTGCCTCTTTAGAAACATGGCCCCCAGTCTGTGTCCCACTGCTGCTCCCCAGCTCTGCCTAATCTGCTAATGATATATGGGTCTAATGGTGTCACTGGAAAAGTATCATCCTAGAATGAGGAGGAGGAATGAGAGGAACCAAGGAAGATTTATTTAAATGAACAGTTGTCTGCACGCTCAATCTAGTTTCAACTGAACCAGATTAACAGTGAATGAGCACTGAAGGAAGTCCTCATTGTGTCTGTTTTGGGTTGAGCTGGTTCTGGTGGAACCGCTCTGATTGACAAGAATTATCTTGACTGCAGGTGGCACTCTGTACCCAAATCCCCAATGCCATTGTGCCTGACAGGACAAAAACATAAAACTCTATAAAGCTAAACTGCTTTTTATCTGACGCCCTCAAATAAGATAGAAAGAAAATCAACATTTCTGTCATTTTCAATGCACATTTTATTCAATCTGGACGTTTTCTTGTTTTTGTGAATAATTAAATGGAACTGCATTAATATTTGTTTCTCAGTTTGAAAGGAAAAGGGTTATTGACCTTTCAAAACAAAAGTGTGTTTGTTTTTGAACAACCTTAAGTCTAAGTCAATCACATCAGGTTCAAAACTTCAACAGAATATAAAATACATTTAGCCCAAAGGGGTTTTCACACATATAGACTGTGAGTCCAAAACCCAAATCACTCCGGTTGTCACATTACATTTTATTCAACACAAAAGGATCTCAGTTTGTTCAGGCCCCTGCCTGTTTAAAAAGGTAAAATTCCTTAGTTTTTCATACTATATTTTTAATAAAATTTAAATAAATTGAGAAGTACTTTTGGTAAACATTATGCTAGAGATTTTATCCAGGAATTTTGACAGAAACTAGCTGAATTGAACTGAACTGGCTTGAATTTATTTCAAGCTATGAAGAAAAAAAAATCATTTATGGTTTTGCTTTTGAGTGGATGGAACATTTAAGTCATTTTGGAGGCAAAGTGCTTCGTCGCATTTTATTAACAACTTTTGGAGACTTTCAATTTTTTTTTTTTTACTTTTTTCAGTTTTCATCAAATGAAATCAAAGTTCATGATGATTGTGAATCTTAGATTGTAATTGCTCGCATTGTCCAAACATAAAGATTTTTATCTTTTGTATCTTAAAAAAGTAAGCTTCCAAGTAATATAAAAACTGTTTTGTGTATGCAGAATTTCATCAAAACTGCCAGTGGTATGCGAAGACTTTTTCAACAGTCATCCTTACAGAATCAGTTCCAGAGGTCTGAAAATCATCCTCAACACAAAAACTAATTCTATATGAGCTCAGACCCTCCCAGTTCTGGTCTCAACCCAAAGATGACAGAGCTGCAGGCCTGCTGTTTGGCTGGAATCTCCTCTCCTTTCTTTTTTGTCACAGTCTGGCCTCTCTGAAGTCTGTTGAATAAAAAAAAAATGTATCTACTGTGCATATGTTTTTAATAATTTAAGAATTTCTTTTGTTGAAATAACAGCAACTGATTCCAAATGCTGAAAGAACGGTGTAAATAAAAATTACTACAGTTTGTACGTTCATTTGTTTGGTTGCTATGCATGAAGTTTCAGTGGCGCCCTCCATATGTTAAGATTTCAAAACAAAAGCATGTTTGGTCCTCAGTGAATTTAAATAATTTTGCAAGTTTGGTTCCATTTATTCTGCTTTTTTTAAGTTTAGGATAAAAAAAATGGCAGACATTAAAAGCGGAGGCCTCAAAGCCCTGAAATCAGCTGTTTGCGTTCCTAACAAGGTTAGTCGGCTCAGCCATGGTCACAAACTGTTCGTAAATGAAGGCAGATGTTAATGAGGATTTAATAGAGCTGAGCTTTTGTTCAAAATGCCTTGATGTTGAGAGCTAAAACAAGACGTTCTCATCAGCAGCTTCCCCCAAATCTTTGGAGATCAAATTATGTCTAGATATCAAATAAATGACTGACTTTGACTTAATTTAACAAAGAAAAGAGGCTGAGACAAAATAATTGATTCCTTGACTTTCTTGCAGTCGGATGAGACGGAGAATTGTAAAACAAACTCCAAAAAGAAGAGCAAGCCTTTTTCTTTGTTCATAAATAGATTATTATTTTTAATTCCTTCAGATGAGATGCAGAGCGTGTCCCTGGAGATGCACTCCAGAGCTTTTCTGCATAGCTGTGTATTTTATTTAGTCATGGGTAAACAAACTTTTTTTTTCTCCTGACAAACTAACTTAAAAGATACAGAAAGGAAACCGTTTGAAGTGAGAAGAGGAACATTTCCTAAATATGTGCAGACCAGACAAATAAGGCATGTTTTGTAGGCCACAGGTAAAAGCAGAACAAACATCTGACATGGTTGTCTCTTTCAAATCTCCAAATGAATTACTACACAAAACAGCAGAGGCAGTTAATGAACTTTTTTTTTACATTCCATAGCTTTAAAAGGATGACTTGTTTTTTTCTGTAACGAGGCAGAGGTCCCCCGCCCCACCATCCTGCTCCGCTGTAAATTCTGCATCCAGAACCTGTTGATGTGTCCTTCTCTGCTGGAGGACAGTGACCGCTGGCACCGGACGGCGGTGTGGGAGGACAGCTTGATCTGCATGCTTTTGTATTGACTGCGACCGGAGCAGCAGTTCTGGCTGGCTGCTTTCCTGAGGCGAGTATTGACACCCAGGTTCTGGTTTGGATAGCAGGGTCGCACCACCAAGCCTCTTCCCTTTTGATTAATTGAGCCGTGGCCTTGATTAATTATGCCTTTAGCCACAATGTTCTCACTTCAATTGGGGGAGAAAAGTTAGAAGAGTTTAACCCTTGATGGTAAAATACAGGTTAACATCGAGTTAAAAGGAAAACATATTGACTCTGGGAAATCTTCATCATCATCAGAGGTATGTTAACATAAAATGAAGACTTTCCCACTAAACACAAGGTTTAGATAACTAATATACATCTATTATAGATTTCTTCTCGATTTTGTTATTTTATTTGATGTGTACCATTATTCTTCTAAAAGTTTTCTGCATATAGAGATCTCCTACACAGCTACTTGTGGCCATCTAATTTTTGGATATGTTTAAATGTCTGTTTGAGTCTTTTTTAAAACATTTACTAGATATAAAAGAAACACTGCAGTCTTACAGTCAGTAAACAGTAATTAAATCACAAAGCTCTGCATTCCAAGAAGTAGCAAACATTTCTACTGAAATCTATCCAAGGTTCAAAAGTCTGAGAAACTTGAATCAAAACAACAATCCAACATATGCAACTTCCTGTAACTTCCCCTAAAATAATGCAGACAGAAAGAGAAAATAGCAAGCAGCAACCTGCACTGCATACATACAAATATACATATATTGGTGCTGTCAATCAATTAATCATAATGTTTTACGTGTTCAATTTTGTACAACAATATGCAGCTTTAAAAACAGACCAGAGAGAAAATGTTTCCTTCATTTTTATTGTCTGAAATGTTTACATTTATAAAGTGTTAACTCAGAAATGTAATTTGTGTGCACAAACACATCAACAGTGAGATGAACAGAAGACTTTCATGTCTGCAGTTTTACTCCACGAAAACAAAGATGCTGATATACAGCCATAAGAAACACATTGTGTTTCTGCACTTTAAATGGTCCGTTGAATACTCTATTGTGATTGGCTGCTGGGTGTTCCGAAAGAAGTTCCGGTCATAATGGTCTTTATGTGAAGGCTTCTTAGAAACAAACTTTTCCTTCATGATCAGGACGAAAACAAGCAGTAAAAGGTGAACTTTCTCTCTGAGCTGATGCTTTACTGAACCTACTCTGACGATCAGCACATTTTGTTTTCCTTTGCTGCTGCATTCGAGGTCGCTGCCGGTTTAAGGGTTGAGTTCAGTTGACAGGAGACGTCCACAGACTCTGAAGCAAACAAAACACTGCCTTCAGAACTGGAGATGAAACTGGTCTGAGAACAGCCAAGGCCAACTTTTCACGCGGCTTCAGGATGGCCAAAAGGTAGAACTCCAGGAGGACAGCTGACCGCTTCAGGGACAGCAGAGACACCAGGAACCTGTGGCGGGAGATTCAGACCATCACTGACTACAAGCCCACCCTGCAGACCTGTGACAGCTCCACTTCTCTGCTGGACCAGTTAAATGTCTTCTTTGCCCACTTTGATATTAGTCTTTCATCATCTCCCTCCTGCTACAATGACTACCGCCCGATCGCTCTCACCCCCATTCTCAGGAAGTGCTTTGAGCGGCTAGTCATGCAGCACATCAAGTCTGCCCTCCCCGCCACTCTGGACCTCTATCAGTTTGCATATCAGTCCAACCACTTGACCAATGATGCCATCTTCACAGCCCTCCACTCAGTCCTCACCCACCTGGAAACCAGAGGCTCACATGTCAGAATGCTGTTCATTGACTTCAGCTCAGCATTCAACACCATCACCCCCAGCAGCTCATCCACAAGCTGGACCAACTAGAAATCAACACTTTCCTGTGCAACTGCCTGCTGGACTTTCTGACAGGACAGGGTATCAACACCTCCATCACGATGAACACTGGAGTCCCCCAAGGATATGTGCTGAGCCCCCTTCTCTTTACTCTGCTGACTCATGACTGCAGTCCATCATTCAGCTCCAACCTTTTCATTAAGTTTGCGGACGACACAGCAGTGGTGGGCATTAGATACTGTTATTATTATTATTGTTGTTATTTTTATACTATTTGCACCTTGGGATGAGAGGAAAGAAATATTATCTGTGCTGTGTATTATGTCTACATAGCATATTTGACAATAAAGCTGACTTGACCTATTATATATTAAGGTGTAAATTTGTTTAAATGAATCATGTGCGTTAATGCATTGACACATACACACACACATATTTCCAAAAGCTTCATTATCAGAAAAAAAAGATAGATGGAACAGAAGTAAGACTAATCAGAAATCCTCTGAAGCAGCTGACAGGTTTTGATCCCAGAACATTTCTCCTTCCAGCATAAAGTTCTTAGCTTTGTTGGAAAACCTCTGCTGTTGGAGAGACAAGCACCTTTCAGTGAAATGAAAGCATTTCAAGGCTTCGGGTCCCTCCATGAACCCTGACAAATGCATGCAGGGCTCACTGGGTGCATGCACAGCAGCTGAGTCATCCGTCACAGGCAGTCACCAAAGACTCCTGCTGTCCTGCAGGAACAGGAAGCTCCACAGAAGTCCTGGTCTCCACGCCTCTGTGAAGAATGTGGGATAATGCATGCAGTCCGCACAGCTGCGGCCTGGACGGCGGACAGCCGATCATAGCATGATTTATGACGCTGACCGCTGGCGGTGCGGCGCAGGCTAATGACACATACACTAAAGTCATTGATTTGTATGAATGCCCTCCGCTCTTCATCTATCACAATTTAACGTTGGGAGTTTGCAAAGCAGAGCCGAGGAAGAGGAGGACGAAAGAAGGATAGGGTGGGGTCGGAATCCTGAGGATGGAGTGGAAGGAGAAGACTGGCGTGAAGACTGCAAAATGCTGCTGATGCTCAGGAGAAAGCTCCAACTCCAACCATGACCAAACAACCTTAACCCCTCTCAGAGTTCTTTGGCAGCCTGTGCATGTGGATCCCGCTCAATAACACAGATAACAATAATAACAAAAAAGTAAGAAATATGGACGGGAAATGGAAGAACAGAGGAAATAAAGCAACTAATTCAGTTCAAGAGGGTTTAGACGTTAAAAATCATCCTGAGATTTTTTTACTCTAACTTGTTTCAAAGGAAAGGAAAGCCGTTTGTGAAACGCTTTAGTCTTCAATTCATAAACGTCACTTCAGTCCACAGGACAAGGAATGGTCGAGTCCCACTCCGATCATCTATTGATCCATTATCAAGGCGTTCTCAGTGGTGAGATTTTACCATTTTGAGCCAAAATTAAAAAAAACGGTGTTGTTTTCTAGGACATACTTTGTATTTTGCATTACACGTTTATTCCCCCCTGACAAACTAAGTTAAATGATATAGAAAGGAAACTGAAGTGAAAAGATAAACATTTCCTGAATAGGTGCAGAAATTTGCCTCTGAGTTTTGGGCAGGACTGTTGGAGCGGAGCGTCCCCGCCCCCTCTTTCCCCTCCCAATGCTGAGAGCTCTCTGTTTACATACTCTCCTTTTAACATTACTGATGAAACAAAAATGGTGAGCAATATCAGAGCTATCCAGCTGTACAGTTCAGAGCCAGATTCCAGCTCAGATGAGAAAAACATAGACGTACATGGATCTAGCAGCTTAACAAATGCAATTTTCAGCTTCATTTTCTTAATACATGTTTACCATCATGAGAAAAATGCCACAAGAACATGTGAAAAAAAACAACAACACATTTTTCATCGTAATAAGTCTTTAACTGATGAACCTTTCTTTCCTCATAAAGAAAATAATGAGTGCTGTGGAGGATTTGTAGCCTGCAACTGACAGAAACCACAGAAGAAGAAGGTGGTTGGAGCGTCTGAAGCAGCAGATGTTGATCTCCTCTGTTTAATATCACATCACGTTCAATTGTGCGCAACATGAATGACTTACAGAGTATTTTACACACTGAGACATAGCAGACTGAAATACCAACAAGCTGCACGTCAAAAACACAAACAACTGCGGCACATGCTCAGTCTGCGCCCGCGCTGCAGGCCTCTCATCTCCAGGAGGAAACTGGAACGGGCACAAGGTGAGAGTTGCTTAGATTAGGAGATTTGTTTGTGTGAGTTGAACCCAGCTGAGCTCATCGTCTCTGTCTCTGCTTTCTTGCCTCTCGTTGCCTCTGATTTGAAGCATCAGATGCAGCAAGGACTCATGCCTCTTTTATTACAGCGGATGTAAACAAGCCTGTCAGTTCTGCTAATCTGAACCACAGCTGGTTTGGGAGGCAAAAACACGCAAACAGGACTGATTGGACACCTGCTTCTTAGCCTTAGAAATCCTTCGTGGGAACCCATTTGGGATGACTTTTTCCCCCAGCAGGACTTCCACACTCCGACAGGAGCGCTTGGGTCTGGAATGTACACAACCATTGCTTCCGTCTAAAAGCGAACAACAAATCTCAGACTGAAAACCCCCCAAACCATATTTGGAAACACTGGAAGTGGTTTTCCATGGATGCACCTTTGGTAGCATTTTTTAAAAGACATGCGAGAAGTGTTGCCTTCATGTAATGGATTAACGTTGGCTTCATTATGGGTTGTTTATAGAAAATAGGACTTTTACCTGGTTTCCATCAGGCTCAAGCACAAACTGATGTATTGTTTGTTGTGTCTTGCAAGTTAAGCACGATTTATTTCAGAGATAAATGAGAAATGATGGTTTATCTGCATCAAATGAAGGTGAAAGTGAACTAGTCTGATGGAACCCTTAAAGGAAAACTCATATCTGATCAAAGTTGTATTTTAACTTAAACCTTCTGCTGAAAATGTCTAAAATAAAGACAGCTGTCAAGGAAAAGTCCTCAAACCTTCAGTGTTAAAATTCTTTACTATTATTACTTATTTACTTCTTATACTCTACTATTATTCTTTCAAGTTACTACTGTAACTCTTCAGCCATTTATGCAATTGACAAAGTACCAACCAGTTCAGAAGTGTCAAAAAGCAGCTTTGCTCTGACGTGTAACATTTTATGGTAGGAAGGAATTATGCGTCAAATCGTTGACTAATAAGGGTGTAAAGATTCATTAATTTATCCAACCAGATCAATCTGTCTGAGGTCAGTTGTTGATCAAACCGAACTATACAAGTAAATGATTGTTTCAAAATAAGATGGCTCAGTAATAAATAATGCTAAATACTGGATAGAGACAAGGTAGGTTTATTTTACTACGCTGTTGAAGTTGTGGAGAAAGATGTCCTGGGTTATTTTAGGTCACTTAATCGGTTTGTACAACATGAACCAAAAATGTTTATGAATTGAATCAACAACCACAAATTTAATATGACTCAAATTGTTAAAATGAGTCAGTACACCCTTATTATTACATAAACGGTCAGAGTTACGGTGGTTCAAAGATTCTGTGTTATTTTTTGCCAGCTACAACTCCGGCATTAAAGGGTTAACAGCAGCATGTAGTTTTAACTTTCATTTTTAGGTTTTGATTGTAAAACTTACTTTACACCTACTTTTTTATCATTTTAACCTTATAACACTGGAGATGTTACCCGAGACACCTAAATAACACACGCTTTTGACAAATCCTTGAGCGTTTACAACCATTTGCATCGGCTTTGCACCGATTCCAGCGATCCAAAAGTGTTATAGTGTTGCATTACACTGTGAATGTTCTTATTGTGGAATTATTAGAGTTTGATTCTATTTTATGACTACATAAAAGGTTGAAGAGTTAAAGAATCAACATGGAAGCTCTGGTGTTTAAGGGTTAATGGAGCTTTTCTTTATTTTGTTTGATATCTCTTATTTCTGATGAGAACTTCTTTTGTTTTAAGGTTCAGAAATGATTTAATTAAAGACAAGTCAGTTGAAATTTTCTTTGTAAAATCATCCACAAACACTCCAGCTCTGTCCGCGGTGGATGTAGAGGCACCGGCCTGATTACCAGAGTGCTCCAACGTGGTCTGAGAGACGATAACGAGACATCACAGCTTTCCACTCTCACATTAGAGGACGATGGAATATTTGTCATTTAAGCGTCTCGTGGTTTTGAGCGTCTGTCAGCCGATGCTCAGCTTTAACAGCAAGACGGATCCAATTACCAGCCGTGGACGTCTCTAACAAGGTGCCAGGAAAAGGCTGTCTGGACAAACAACGCCTGGGCCCAATAATGAGAGACCCTCATTTGAGTGATTTCAGTGTCTCTCTTTTCCTCTCCCTGCTTCCATCTGCAATGGTGGAATTTTTTTTCAGCTTTTCCCTTCAAAGTTTTCATGTCATTCAAAGATGTGGTGAAGGAGGCCACTTTAAGATAAAGAGTCGCCTGCAACAAACACTTCCCCCCAAACTTTGAAACTGTTGATTATTAATCATTTTAGAGCCAGCCGTGTCAATACAAACAGAGCAACATCTACAACACAGCAAAGGGAAGGAAAGACTTTCACGAGAAGCTCATTTTAGCTCGTTCTCGCGCATAACTAACCAGGCCATGGATTGTCAATGCCAGAGCTTTGGATCAATGCGCCAGGTCTCTGTGCATCACATCGATTTCTCAACTCCCAGATATCACAGTGACTCTTCATCAACAAAAGCACTTTGTCGTCCCCAAATAATCAGATCGAAGGAGCTCCTCTCCGGAGACAAAGTCACTCCAGCCACTACACTGCCAAACAGCCTCCTTCCTCTCCCCGTAACCCTCTGGGAAGCCGTCCTCGCAGCTTCCTGTGAGCCAGACGCTTGCTGAACAAACGACTGCATGCTGAGAATGTGTGTATGAATGCATAATAAGTGAATAATCCAAGAAGCAGCAGTCTCAAATCAATATTTCTCACCACACAAGAAGCAGAGGAGGGTAATTAAAATGTTTCACCTAATTATTATTTTTTTTTTCCCCTTATTCTTCTCTTCTTCTGTTTTGGTATTAAAAACAAAACGTAACAAAAAATAAGGTGTTTTTATTAAAAAATAACTTTTATATATTCTTGTATCTCCTCTTAAATAAAAAAAAAAAACTTTCAACGTTGACGCAATTCATTTTAAAAATGAATGCATTTGTCCCAAATGGGCAGACAGCTGGCTCCACATATTTATTATTAGGACAGAAACCAAAAGTTCACAAAGCTAAATCAGAGTCAGAGAGGCAGCAGTCAGGGCAGGCGGCAGGCAATCAGAGAATAAGCCGGGTCAGAAAGAAAAGACCAGGTCCAGATAGAAACGCTCGGTAATGCAGGCAGGGTGGCACAAAACAATACTTCCCACTGAGTGAGGCTGTGTGTGCTGCTTAAGAGACAGCTGGGTGATAGTCAGATTGGAGTCAGGTGAGCAGCATCCGGGGACTGAGCGCTGGGGCTGCTGGGAGGTGTAGTGAGTTAGTACTCTGGAGAAGACTCCCGCTGGTGACCAGAGGAGGAGACAGAGCTCTGACTCCTGACAGCATTATTATTTATTAACACAGATTAATTACACGTCAGAAGCAACCGTCTCCTGCTTTGCGTCGGACAGTTCAGACTTCCATGGCGTGAGTTAATTTCTGAAAATACACACTTCATCGGGCATTATCCCGCTTATAACATGATCATTTACAGAAGAAATAAATATTAAGTCAATTTTAAGGACTTTATTCTTGTTATTTTATCGGTTTAGACAGCTGTTTCACAAAAAGCAGACTATTTGATTGGCGGTGCAGCCCGTTGTCATGGTAACACAACAAAGTGTTGCTGCAGCGCCAGAGGAAAGCGATACATGTGCTGATCATCAACGATAGGTTCAGTAAAGCATCAGTTCAGAGAGAAAGTTCTCCTCTTACCGCTTGTTTTTGTCCAGAAGATGAAACAAAAGGTTTGTTTTAAAGAAGCCTGCGCAGTGATACGGAACATTTGGGTTATTTGATCAGGTTGAACACTGTAACCTGCTTAGTTCTAACTAGGTTCTGACTTGATTGTAATTAGCTCCCAAACCTTGAAAGTGATGCATAAATTAGCAGCAGTGCTTTTCAATTCTACATAGAACTCATATCGAGTGGAAGAACTTGAAAAGAGGAGTGATGTGATCAGTTCTTCTGGTTCTGATCCAAACTCTAGAAGTAGTTCTGGGTGAGCTACGATCTTTTTGTAAGAACAGACAAAGGAGAAATCTGAGTCTGTTTAGCTGAGATGCTGATGGATGCTGATGGATTTAGTTTTCCATTGAACTGAGTGTCAGGAGACTAAGATTTCTAATTTGACTTCCTCTAGAAACCAGATCTTCAGCTACATAAATTATTTTTTCCCATAAAGTCTTTGTCATTTCTAATCTGAAAAAAGTGCATCCTTGATGGTGAACAACATCCCTTATGTGTTCTCTTTGCTTCCATATCAAAACCACATTGTTGTTTAACAGGAAGGGCTATGGGAGCTAGAGCAGTCAGCGCAGCCCGAAAGAATTAAGTCATCAGCGTAAAAACTGTCATTTGCATCAATTTGGACAATCCACTTTTTTATTGTTGCAGTCTGGTCGGTAAAAACGCATCATTTCTGTCTCACTTTGAGGTTATTAATAGTTGGTCTGCTGTGATTCTTCATAAGTCGAGTTTAATATTTTATCAGCAGAAAAAAAGATAAGAGAAAAGAAGACAGAGGGGAAGGTGGGGGAGTGGACGGCGGGGGTCGTGCTTAACTCACTGCCCCAGTTGATCAATCGCCATAGGCCTGCCTCCACACTCGGAAAATTAGAAATGGGAATCTTAAAATCTGGAGCCGTTTATCATCACAGGTTAGGAGCTGGAAGAGTCTGGCGTGGAGCGAGTTCCACTGTAAAGACTTATGAGCCCGTACCAGTGCCCTCCCTCTACCATACTCCCACACAAACACACACATCGTGTACAAACGTCTGTAATCTCACGGCTTTTCTAGGCAATAAAGAGTTTTCCAAGTGTGAAGATAAGAGCAAACAGAAAGGAAACAAAACTGAGGAGTTTGAGCTTTTGTTTCCTGAAGTGAAATTTGTTCCCGTGACTCTCATTAAGCTTCTGAACATTCAAAATCCTCATCTGACAGGGACCTCATTGTTTTGATTAGCTAGCATAATTGTAGTACCTGATAGCACTGCTGAGACAGTTGAAGTCCCACAAAGATTGAAGTGGAAAAGAAGTGAGAAGAAGCCCTTTTTTAAATGAGATGAAGATATTTGAAAGCATAACTTGAGCTGTTATTTGGAGAGGATTCTCTCGTGGTATTAAGCGAGACCAGAGTCAAACCTTTATAATTAGGAGACATGAGAATTTATGGCAGAGCAGCGGTGGCGTTCTCCTAATGGAGGTGTCATGTGTAGACTGCGAAACAAGTACAGCCTTAAACCTACTGCCCATTTGTTAAAAAATAAAGTCTTAACTACATGACATTGGAGGCCACCAGATTTCATGATGTGTTACAAAATAATGACCAGCAGCTTGCAGAGTGCAAGGCTCACGCGCTTTTTCAAATGAGCCCAGTGTGAACATTTCTTTTCATACTTTAACCATTTACAGAGTGGAAAGAGTGATAATTTTATTATGCTTTAACTTCTCTGTGGAACAAGAGCGGGATTTGTGCAAAAGACAAAGTTTTTATTTGTTTTCTTTCTTCATCTCAATCAGAACTTATGGAACTGTTTTCCCTGAATTTGATTTTCATGAGTAAAACTGGGACGCATTAGACACAATATACCATGAGCCTTATATTTCTGTAGTATTTAAAAGTACAGATGTTTTTTTAAGCTAAATTCAATTTAATGATCTCTAGACTACAAATAAAGATTTCAAACAGTTCTGCTCCATAAAATGGTCTTTATGCTCTTAAAGGACGGACAGGGAAAAATGATAAACTATTGTTGCATTCAGGCTCACAAAACTCTGTTTTTCTGTCACTTTAAAAATCCAAAGACTCATTGATGAAGCAGTCTTTGGTTTTGTTGCTGTTTTAAGATTTTACAGAGTTTTTTTTTTCCTTCCGGAAAGTTTTTTTCTAGGGAAAAATAACTAGTAGTCTGGTTAAGGGTACTACACGTATACTTAGTCTATGCTAAAAGTGAGGCAGTGGGTTTACTTTTCTATATTATCTTGTAAAATGAAAATGTTTACATTTATTCAGTAGAAGTGTTTACTTAGTATATTTCCTACAGTATGCATACATGCTTAGTAGTATACTTCCTATAATAATACTCAAGTTTTCTTCATAAAATAAACTGCTTGATCGACAACATAAAGCATTTCTTTTGTCTACTGTTAGTTTAAGGGACTCTGACCTGACTTGTAACCACTCAGTCTGTCTTGTCACACTCCCTAATGTTAAAAAATAAGAACAGGAACTGAAAGAAAGGATAAAATAACAAAAGTTCTTGTCCTGACAGACATCTTCCTGTGTTGTTGATTGCAGAAGCAGTCCTTTCAAGGCTGACCAGTCTGTTCTGTACATTGTCAAATTTCCCTACATCACTTTGATTCAAGCAATTACCAAATGACTGGAGAGTCCTGCTGGCATTTGTCTATCAGCAGAGCTTCAGCACACAACTCTAATTAGTGTCTGTGGAGATGGAGGCAAATTGGGGGGTTAACGAAGACAGGGAAAGTGACGAAGATGAACAAGTTCTGGGTGTTATGGGAGAGTGATCCTCTTCCTTCAGTAAAGGTTAAAACATACAGCAACGGAACGCCTGAGTGTTAACTGCCACTTTCACCGCCGGGATCATTTCTTTGTGGCCTTCTCAATCGAGTTGCAGACTGCGATACGGCGGTGAACAAGCACTCCATTTTTGGTTTCTTTTCTTTTTTTAACTCCTCTGCTCAGAGGGCTTGGCACAAAGCAATGCTTGCACCTTGCAGATAGCCAGAAATAAAATATGTATTAGTTTTCTCCAAACCTCCTCTCTCCTATCTCCTTCATACCACTTTGGATGACAAAAAGCAGGCAATAAGAGGGAGAAAAGATGGGAGTAGTTTTGGCGATAGTATAGATTTGAATCTCTGAATCTGTGTTCAGGGGTGGATAGGGGTATTTTGATAAAATGCTACAATTCCCCTGCTTTTATTCATTTTGTTTGTTTCATCTGGCGTTGCAGCCTCCATGTCTGTAAGCAGAGGTGTTTAGCCGGTTCACATTTCTCCCATTTCTTTCCTCTTTTCTTTCTCCCCACTTCTCCGCTCTGTTTTTCTCCCTCCTCCCTCAGCTGACAGGCTCAAGAGAAGAAAGCCGGCATTAATTAAGACAGTGCCAGCTGTAATTTTCTGGGGAAGTAAATTTCTGCACAACTAAAGGTTACGGGGACCTTTTCACTGTCAGAATTTACTACAGCCCGTGAATGTTAATGCAGCTAATGAAGACATGCTCTCAGAGTCTGAACTTAAAAACTTCCAGCAGGAGGAGAGGAGGGAGGAGAAGGATGGAGGGAGATGGACAGAAGGTGGAGATGTACGGATGGGTCTGTGCATAGACCCACTCTGATTAAAAATGTGTTTTCATGATTTTAACATGTTCTTGTGACATTTTTCTGATAATGGACGACATATATTAAGAAAATTAAGACTAAAATTATCTCTCTGGGTATTTCTGTGTTCACATCGTTGTGAATCAGGAGCAGACGAAAAAATTTCATTTTAAAAAGATTGCATTTGTGATGGAAAATACACCCGGCGGGCCACAAGCTCCTTGCTCCGCTCCATTCTGATGCATCTTTCAGACAAATAGATCCATGAACGTCTTTGTTTTCCTCGTCTGAGCTGGTATCAGAATTAAAACTGTAAGACTGAATATCGCTTGCCATTTTTGTTGCACCGCTAATGTTAGCTTGGGGGCGTGAGGGGCTGTAAGCCAGCGGGAGAGCACATACACAGATGGATGATGGGAAGGGGTTGAGCTTACAGCCGCTATACAGAAACTGTGTGCTAGAGAATGCCAGGTTTTTGAATTTTGGCTAAAAGGACATCATCATAATTAAAAGACCACTGGGAACACTTTGAAACTGAAAGATGATCAGAGTGGAACTGTAAATCAATCTTAACTGTGATTCCAAAGAAACCCCAATAAAAGGTGTATTCTAATTTTAGTTTTTGAATGCATTTGTTTTATTGTTAAAGTTCTACTGTATGTGGTTAAAAAAGTATTCAGTGATGCAAATGAATTGCAGGTGAAGGAACTGAACATTTTTAAATCTGACCGACTTTTGTTGACAATGTCTTTCAGAAACAGTTGCAAGAACACATCCAAGCCCTTGACCCAGAACACTGTGGGCGTTTGTGACGGTGAAACCTGCCTCGGTTGGCCTTTTTTAAAATCTGGCATACATGATGAATGAAGGGCTTTAAATGTCTGTGATCCACATAACAAATCCTGCAGTTGCAGTCAGGTGGGCAGCTTTGAGGAGGCATTTCTCTTTATTTCTCTTCATCTCAAAACACAAACGTTATCTTCAACTGTTTTCTGAGAGGAACTGCAACTTTTTCTGTCACACGTTCTGTCTGTGACAGGTAGAGGAACAATGCAGCCAGCAAAGCTACAAATTTCACTGCAACATCTAACAAATCTGAAACAATCACTACTTAAATCATGAAATTGCTTCTATTAAAGCAAGTGAGTGTTGTGGTGCCTCCAAAAACATTTGAGAACCTAAAATAATCCAAATTTCTGCCATGTCTCTGGCTGAGAGGCTCAACAGGACATTTGTGGAGCTTTGAGACTCAAGAGAGCAATTGAAATTTCCAGTAATGTACATGGAGAATTCTGCAGAGAGGAGAACTTTTACAAAGGTTGAACTGAAGGTTTTAAACCTTTAACAGGAGTGAGAGACCAAACAAGAAGAGGAGGACTCATCCGGGAGGCCATGAAAGAATCTGAAGGCGATGAAAAGGTCAGGTCTCATGTCACGTGGTTCACGTCAGGGTTCATGATCCAACAAACAAAAAGAGACTTTTGGACAAACATGGATCCATGGGAGAGTTCCAGGACACTGCTGAAAAGAGGAACACAGAAACATCACCATGATCCACTGAACTTCTAGACAAATGTTGTAATGAGACAGAACTTTCTGGAAGGAGAGCGTCTGCACTCAAAATAACACAGATTAGAGTGACTGTCAGGCACGGTGGTGGAAGTGTGATGGTCATGTTTCCTTCAGATCTTCCTGAAGGAGAATTATTCCTAAATTCTAAACTGAAAGTGTCTGGAATGTTCTGGTGAAGATCTGGACTAACATCTGCGTATTGTGCCCTTTAACTAAATAGTTGTTCATTTTGAGGAAAAACTAAATAAATCAAATATATATATATTTATTCATTCATTCATTCATTTTCCAAACCGCTTTATCCCTTTCGGGGTCACGGGGTTGCCGGAGCCTAACCCGGCTACTCATGGGCGAAGGCAGGGTACACCCCTGGACTGGTCGCCAGTCTGTCGCAGGGGCCACAATCACACACCCACACACACTCACATCCACACCTAGGGACAATTTCGAGTAACCAATTAACCTGTGAAGCATGTTTTTGGACGGAGGGAGGAAGCCGGAGTACCCGGAGAAAATCCACGCATGCACAGGGAGAACATGCAAACTCCACACAGAAAGGTCCCCAGCCAGGACTTGATCTGGGAGCTTCGCCATTTTCCACAAAGGCTTTTTCCAAAACAGACTAATTTCTGAACCCGAATCCACCGTCACACCATCCGTTTGCAAGCAGGACATTGTTTTTCTATCCAAATGTAACATTAAAGCAAATAAACTGCAGAAAATGATTGGTGATGTGATCTGAGTAAACAGTGAGACAGCCCAACATGGCTTCTACCCAAAAACAACTTCTGTATTCTTATTGAGTCATGGCCAAAGAAATAAACTTTATCAAGATGGAAAGCTATTTCACAAAGCCTCGAGGCCATTGAAAAAGAGGGAAAAAACTGCTTATCCTTTAGTCAAAGAGATGAACGGAAACGGCACAAACAGAAAACACATTAAGAAAAAGGCAGACAAAGAAAAAGCCAGGGAGACGTAGATCAATGACAAGGTCAGGAACTGGCGTGGAGCCAGTGGACTTGCAGAAGTACCAGAGAAAAGGAATATTTACCCTGAGGCTAGAGAATAATTTCACTTTCCCCCAAATCAGTTTAAAAAATCTCTTGCTGTCAGAAATGGCAGATTCACACAAATTAATGGCCTTTAGTTGAAGATCTTGTGCTGCTTGGTTTATTAATTGTTAAAGTGCATATATTAAACAAAATGAGCAAAAAGTCATTTTCATAAATTATTTCATACTAAAAAAACTTGGTAGGTGAGAGTTGTTCTGATTTTCATATGAGGTCAGTCAAACCTTTTTCAAAATAAGAGTATGTGCAAACCTCCAAAAATATTCATCCCTCTCCAAAAAAAAATAACCTAGTAATAAACATGTATTACTGTATTTAGGATATATGTGGGAAAGCAAGAAAACTGAAACTGTTCTTTAGGTGTAACTCTGAACATAACACCTCTCTATTCAATTAGAAGATTATCTAGGTGAGGTTAACGTCACGTACAATAATAAACTAGACCCAAACAAAGTCTATGAAGTGATAAAAGCTCCCGTTTTACTAAAATAATGAAATAAATTAGCTTTGAACAAATATTGAAACTCCTAGATTGTGGTAAAACGAAAATCAAAACAGCTTCCTGGCCTTTAACAGTTTTTTAAAACGATTTTTTTAACCATTTATTTTTCATAATGCATTGGATCATTTTCTCAAATTTCCAAATGAAAAAAACAAACCTGCAGCCGTAATCCACACAAACACACTGAGCAGCAGACGGGCACTTGAGGCATCTCTCGCTCTGGTAAAAGTGGGGGTGAGAAAGCACAAAGAGAAGGACAAGATGTTATTTCCTAAATTTGGCCCGCAGGACAAAGGAGAGGCCTGTTTGATATTCATCTATCCGCCGCTGGCAGACTGGAGGGAGACCTGTGAAAATCTATTCACTATGATAATGAACAAATTGTCATACATTGGACTCTGTCTCCCCTTGACAGTGATAGTTATCAAAGAGAGATTCAGGCAAAGGCAGAGTGTGTGTGTGTCTGTGTGTGTGTGTGTGTG
>BSAI01000104.1:27645759-27676371 GCA_036245035.1 Adrianichthys oophorus
GTGTGTGTGTGTGTGTGTGTGTGTGTGCAGTGGCTGTCATTAGATTGGCGAGCCTTCATGTCACAGCCTCACATCTGAACGCTGTCACACCTGATGAATATGTGGAGCATCTATGATATCTGATCATTAAGGATGTCTTTAAGTTCCACAACAACCCAAAGCGCTTGTGTATGATGCTGCGTTCACACCGGACAGGAGACACGCATTAAATTTGTGTCGGACGCCTATCTTTTGACGTGTGTCACATTTAATTCTGAACGCTTGGTCAAACGTGTTCATAAACTCTGCTCCAGACGCGTGTGGGAGGAGCTACTGTTATCCTTACAAGACTGTTTATCTCATTTACGATGCATGAACACGGATGACATTCAAAGATCAGGTTGATTTATTTAAAAAACCTCTAGAAAAACACTGGTAATCACGTCTCCATATCTGGGTACATGAGATCATTCAGAGACTCTCCCAGTACAGTGAGGATCACCATCTCCTGCAGGAGCTGTTTGTTTAAAGGGGTTTTTTAGCGGTACTTCCATCTCTCCGTGACCTGGCAACTTGCTGTTTCGCATTAGTCTAAAGAATGAAAGAATAAAAATAGGGGACCTTTTTATCATTGTCTCCATGCAGATGAGAAAAACATCCTAAAGTTTGGGAGGAGAAAATCAGACATTTCTCCGTGTTTGGTTTTGATTCCACCCACCGATCACAACATTAACACGTCACAGGCCAAAGCTGCATCCCTGATTGGTTGGTCTTCTTTGCCAAAGTTCAGATATTTGAACTCAGGACGCTCTGCGACAACAAATCCAGCTGTGACAGCCAAAACGCGCTGCTGCCAGACCGATGCCGCACCCGACCCAAATTGTGCCCTTGATGCGTGAATTGTATTTGGTGTGAAGCCAAACTTTTCAATTTCAAAGGTCGCATCTAAAGATTTAAACAACATTGTCAAACCGTCTGAAAAGAGCAGAGACACATGCAATCCACTTCCATGACGACACTGCAGTGAACTGATGAAAAACTTAGAGAACATCATTTGTTTAGGTTTTACTCAAAGAGCCATTCACACCAGAGTTCATGTCCTCCTGATGGTCCACTTCTGTCTCAGGTGTGAAACTCTGGGGAAAACCAAACCATTGAAATGAAGAAGAGGGTCTGGGTTTTCCTGAAAATGGACTCTGGTGCGGCTCATTACACTGTGATACCAGACATACTTTCCAAGGGATCATAAAACACATGTGAACCAGTGAGAACAGCTGATGAACAATGCATAAATCTAAGGGGGGAAAAAAGCAGACAGAACGAATCAGAAAACCTGGTAAACTTCTAGTCAGTAAACAGTTGAAGAGGTGAAGAGGATTTTTCAGCTCAGTTCAATCTGTATTAAGAAGTGAAAAATGTTGTTTTAGAGCTTCAGGATGACAGATGAAGCTGAATGCAGGTCCAAACAAGGAAACAGAACCTCCAAAGTGGTTCCACTAAGACAGATAACACGTTTGTTTTGTTTTTTTTACATTTTATCCTATGCAGTGACTGGTTAATCCACAGAGACCATGAAGAAAATCATCTCCAGTGGTCAGTGCAGATTAAGAGCAAAGTCAATGCAGGTAGAAAAAATAAATATTTTATTTACTTATTAATGTTTTTACTTTTACTAATTTATGTCTGTCTAGTAAGGTTTATTTATTTACTTATCTGGTTTTTAAAAAGGTTTTCATTTTTGTTGATTTTATTCTTTTACATTTTAGTTTGAACTAGTGTTTTCCACAGAGGGATCCTCAACATCAGTGATTGCCCCTTCCTAGAGCATGGGGTCGCTGCAGTTGGATCTCCCAGGTCTGGCTCTTTGCTTAGATTTGGGGGGTCCTGTGGTATTGTATTCTGTGAACTTGAGTAGGGGTCCACTGGTGTGGACAGGTCCCCAAAATATTGTTTTCCCACTTCAGTACAAAGCCAGATTTCTACTTTGCATCTTTTTAGTGAATTGTGTTTTACCATGGTGTAAAAAACAATAAACTCTGTATCTAAAGAGTGGCAGAAGATTTTGCAAATAAAATCCTTTTTGCAGACATGAGTGGTGTGCTTTCTGCACCATTCATTGAGTAAAAATGCAAAGACAGTGATGAATGTGGATGTTGAGGATAGAAACCCTCATCAAATCAGTCTTTGAATTTTGTTTTCAGATCTTTCAAGACATTTCTTCAGAGTTTTGGCCCAGTTGTGCTTGGCAAATATTTGGTTTTATCTTTAAAATGCATTTTTTGGGGTTCAGAAAAAGCTGCTAACTTTAAAAAAAAAGCGTACCCAAACGTACATTATAAAATAAAATATCAAAACTCTTTGAAGGACGGCTGTAGAAACGTACAAAAATGTATAAAAGGCTCCAATGCATCAATGTTAGACTATAACAGTAAAACATGTTGGGAATGTCACTCATTCT
This sequence comes from Adrianichthys oophorus, assembly GCA_036245035.1. Classification (NCBI taxonomy): domain Eukaryota; kingdom Metazoa; phylum Chordata; class Actinopteri; order Beloniformes; family Adrianichthyidae; genus Adrianichthys; species Adrianichthys oophorus. Next base: position 27,648,197 of record BSAI01000104.1, read on the forward strand.
AACCTCTAATCAGAAGTGTGTCAGACGTTATGTAATTTGCATGGAATTAGCATAGAGGTGCCTGCAGGGTCTGCAGTCAGCTGCCACAAAAAGCCCAACATGTCCGATGAGCGGATCACAGCTCACATCCAACGTTTGGAGGACAGAATTCACCGCAGAGACTGTAACTAGATCAGGAACGCTGAACCTGTTTTTTCTAAATTAAAACCCTCCACTTTGTACAATTGAGTGTCAGGAGTTTGAGTAAAGTAGAATATTAGTATTTATATTTACCAATAATTATTAATACTTCGTTAAAGGTTTATGATTTCAAATACATAAGTAGAAAATAAATGTGTTGCCTAATGCAAAGGAACTTCCTGCAGGTGCTACGCTAACAAGACCATTTCAAGAGAATGTGTGCAGATCTGCTCTGATATTCATATTCAGTCTACTGAAAAACAACACCAGGTGCCCTGCAGATAATGAAGGACATGATGCAGAAGGTCCAGAATGGAAGTAAGTGATAGTAAAGATTGTTTTTCTGCTAACATCTTTTTTTCCTAAACTTCAATGGTGGATAATTAATCAATAAAAATACTTATGATTTAAAGCTTTTAAGAGGACCACATGGATGTGACACTTATTTACATGTTTGTACATGTTTACCCCATTTGAAATAAAGCTTTGCTATAATCCCTCCTAAAGTGCATTGACAATGACCCAAGTCTCTCTTTCTGTAGTTATCTTTGCCCATGCCACCAAAACACAATAAAATATACGTTGTGAATCAATCATGTCAAAAGTGTAAATATATATATATATATATATATTCAAGAACTCCCTAAAAGAGAAAAAAAATCATTTCAGTCCAGACATTTTTTTTTATCAATCTTCTAAATCAGTTTGAAATGACTTCATCAAAATGAAGCTAAATGTCATTTGCGCTTAACTAGTTTATTTTATCTGTGTCTTTTACCACATGCTGACCTTAAGACAGAAGAGCCAACAGAAGAACGAGACGTTGTTTTGGAGCCCTCCAGTTGTGTTGATTTTTCTGTAGGTCATTTCTACTCAAAGACGTTTGTTTAAATCTTTCCAACACGATGTCCTTGAAATTAAAAATCATCTTTGGGGGAATGGGGGGGCACAGACTCTAGAGACCACTGAGGAAATATACCTAAGAAAATTATAAAACAGTCTGAAGGTGAGATTTTGGAGCTCATTGTTCTATGCTGAACATAAATCAACTCAGGGCCTCAATTTGAATCTCTGTGTCATTGAAGGATTCTAATAAGATCACCGTGAAGCAATTACTAATTAATCTTTAAACAAAAAGTTAAAACAGAGAGTTCTGATCTGACACAATGGATCTTTGGTCATGTGATGATTAATCCATTAACACCAGTTAGCTCCAGTGTTGGCATTCTTTGAATAACCGTAACTCTGAAACGGCGGAATCAGAATTGCTTCCTCCAAGCAGAAATATATGGAAAATAATGTCTTCAAATCTGGACATTACTACCGATCGATGATGTCATCAATAGTCGCCGGTCATCTACGTTAGTGTGTAGCTGCTAGTGCTCAAAAAACTCATAACATTGGGTTTGTAACTTTACAAAGTCATGTAAAAATCAAAGACTCAATATTTACATTTAAATGTAAACTTCTGTTTACATTTAGAAGTTAGTTCTTCTTTAAGTAGAATTTGTTTCATCTTTAGTTGGAAAGCCACCTGGGAACACCAGGTGCCATTGTGTATCTTTTTCAAAGACCAAAGGCTGATGGTTGATCAATTAGTCTAATCACAGGCAAACATTTAGGCAACATCTTGCCATTGAGCAAACGCTCTAGCACACATGTGACACATGCGTGCTAGGGGCCATGGCGGTTGGGAGGGGAGTTGTTGCCGCTAATATACATGGTGTGCCCTTAAGGAGATGACGGCCCCTGTCACCAGCAAGAGGGCCCCGCGACACCGCAGGATATAAATCTACACTGGAAATAAAGAAAGTACATGATAAATGGAGGCGGTGCATATAAATTCTTAAGAGCCTCCTTTTTAATGCCGGTCATTATTCAACAAATTTTTTTAAGAAATGCCACATGGGCAGGAACAAGTAATTAGTGGGAGAAAAGTGAAACTGTCACCCGTAATGGTTTACTCTGCCGCCCTACCTTATCAGGGAGGGGAGCGAAGTAGTGAATGAGGGACGGAGGGGAGACCTCTGCGGGGTCCTGCCACAGCCTCCAAACTGCCAATTCTAAAGACAAAGTGTTTCGGAGCTGCAAATCTGCACACCGTCCACATCCCGCTTTCCAAAGCACACTTCAGGAGCCGGCTGTTTTCCTTTATCAGTTATTCTTCCTCCCTCTTCCTTTTTTTTCTCTCCCTCAAATCAGCCAAGACCTCAATAAATATGTGGTCACTGGGGATATTGTTAGTGTTGGCTAAAGAACTATTAAAATGAAGGGAAATTTATGGATGACAGTTTGTAACAATTAATCAGGATATGTAGATTAATAAAGTTGGTCAGTTATTCTCCAGAAACCCAGGGAGGCTTCACCACCATGTCAGGCTGATCATTTTATTCATTATTTTTGATTAATGTTCCCAGATATCCTGACTCTAAGAGAAGAGGGAAACAGCTTTTGTGTATATACGTGGAGGGAACGAGGTGGGGGGGACACTTTTTCTCCACTCCTGCTGTATGCAAAATCATAAATAGTGAATGAGTGTGTGTACGGCCGTAACCTTGGCTGCGGCAGAGGGGTTTGAGGGGAAGGTGTTTGGGATGTAAGAGGAACGCAGGGAGCAAATGTGCACATTCAGCGGGTGGGTTGGGGGAGCATGATGGGGGGGGTTGAACATCACCTCTCTGGACCTGTCCGTCTTCACTGTACGCCCATGATTAATTAGTTTGTTTAGATACTCAATTAGCCCAACCATGCAAAGAAATGCACACCGGAGAAGCATGTGTATTTGTGGAGAGATGAAAGGTCAGGGGGGTGGGGTTAATGAAACGGAGAAGAAGAAAAAAAAGACGGAGGTGACTGAAGAAAGGAGAGGGAATTTCTACAAAGTTTATCCATGTGAGTCTAAAGTTATGGACAAAAACCTGAGTAACTCAGACTAAGGTTTACTTATAACTTGCGTATAAAAGCCTCTGGAGGATCCTCCAGCTTGATGTTGGAGGGACTCCAGAGACACCAGCAGCTTCAAATATGTGCTGCTGTTTCATAATGGTATTTTAGCAGCTGCTCTCCTAATCTAATGTATTTGTCTGGCAGAAACTTTCCTCGTTCTGCCTTTATTTCCACCAACCCGTGTGTGCTCTGAATCAGACACTAATCTTTTAATAGTACGATGATCATGCCTACGTTTTCCTGGAATAACTGAGGGTTTCATTCCTTATCCAAAGCATTTAACTATTTCACACTTTTCAGCAGCAGAGATCCTTTTTCTTTCCTGTATTGCTTAAAAATCTTGGTCTGCTTAATAATGTGGGACGCCTTCTTTCGGAATTTTTCTTTTAATTGAACTCACCTGGAAAACACTCTCCGTGAGCCGCCACCTTAATGTGGTGGAGGGGTTTGAGAGCTCGAGTGATTCCAGGACCGAAGCCGTCTGGGGCTTCTGCCCCTGGTAGGGTCCCCCATGGCAGACAGGTCCCTGTTGACCCAGCTCCGATCAGCGGAGGAAAATGGATGGATGTGCTTTGTGCCCTGATTGGCTGTTGATCTTGTCAGTCAATCCCTTCTGTGCGCTGTCTCCTGTAAACAGCACATTCACCTTTCCAGAGTTGAATAAATCTATGATTGCAATTAGATCTTTGTTTTTATTCAAGAAAACTAAACTTATTTGATTTGAAATTTAAACAACAGAGAAGAGAGTGAAAATGTTCATGTCTGTTTGAGAAGGGTCTATAAAGTGTGTTGTGAGGAGTTTTGCAGTCTTAAAAACCAATTCTAATCCTACTTCATAGAATTCACATACTGCGGGATATGTGTAACGTATTTACACTGGGTGCCTGTCACTGAGAGGACAAACTTTAATGTTGTGTTGCTGATTTATAAAGCTTTGAATGGCTTCACACCAAAATATGTATTTGACTACCTGACCCAGTACCAGTATGTACCTAGTATTATTCAAAAGTTTACATCCTCACTGTTACTTTTGAGCTTACTTTAAACTAATTTCATGTTAACTGTTATTTTATTTTACTCATTTAATTTTCCTAATAAATGCTTTTCATGTGAAGCACCTTGAATTGTCTTTGTATATGTAATGTACAAAACAAATGAACTTGCCTGAGTTTGTCAAGGGAAGTGACAAATGGCAAAGAAAAGATTATTTTGTCTCCATCCTCTCACACAAAAAAAATGGTTGATTTGGGATATGCTGTGAAACCACTGATATGAAGCCCCATCTTCTCCTGAGCCAAGGCCTGGCAGTGCGGAAAAACAATGATAAACCTGCCATCACTGGCTCTCAATACTTCAGTTGAATGTTGGTCTTTTCTCTTCATTGGAACAAATTCCTTCTGTTTTTTTGATTACAGTTTTTGTTGTATTAGAAAGCCTCAATAGCATCTTTCCTGCCCTTCGGTGCTGGGCCTGCAGTGGAAGCTTTGTGGCCAAAGTGGAGGTTCCCCTTCTTTTTGGTGCCGAGTTTGGGCTTCTGTACTGTGTTTGCTACACCTCAACGTTTGTTATTTCCATACCATTATTTGGAAAGCATTCCCTTCCATCCAAGTTTCCTTCTTTCATTTTGACATGCTGAAGCATGAATTTGGACTTGGAGAAGTGATTCTAAAGTTCCCCTAAAGCAATTGAAAAGGTGCTGCCCTTACAGGAGGGATGCTGAAATGCTAATATTTAATTAATAATACAGATTTCATTTTAAAGATTGAATTGTTGCATCACATTTATTGTATGTCCTTTTTTCCCCAAACCCTAACATAGTCATTTTACTTGATAACCTAGCATCCACGCTGCCAAGTGTGCGCTCAGTCAGAAGCAGGGTGGTTCCAAGAAGCCCTCTCTTCACGTTGTCACATCAGATTTGCTAAAACAACTATAAAAACACAACTGTTCTCTCTGTCTGTCTCTTTCCCTTTGTTCTCACTGCTGGTCCCCCCCCCCCCATCCACTTTATGGGACTAACGGCTGCTCTGGGAAAGTGTGTGTGTGTGTTTGTAGGATGGCATCGTGTTGTGTTACGTGTGATAAACTGCTGTGACAGCAGAAATATTTGTGTGACAAGCACTCCACAGTTGGAATCCATTAGCTGCCTCTTTTGAGGCCCCTTGGCATGTTCTCACTCTGATACACAAATTCATATACATTGACATTCTCACATACTTTTGATTCCTGTGTCTTAGCAACTGCAAAATGTGTCCTAGGTCATTATGTGTGTGTGTGTGTGTGTGTGTGTGTGTGTGTGTGTGTGTGGAGTGGAGTGCACGTACACTCAAAAAAAAAAAAAAAAATCAAGCCGTGTCTTTGTTTTTTAACATAAATCTAAAAAGAAATTGCCCCTACCATCACAGTGTATGCTTTGTGGTTCGACATTACTAAATTGTGTACATGTAACAATGTAAGCATTTACTAATAGAGCTTTTGCTAACTCTAATTGATTGTAATGGGTTGAGATTGCAAATCTAATACTCCAGAACAGAAGGTGGCAGTAACACAACAATTTTAATTGTGAAAGACATTTTATTATTTGAAGGAAATACTGCATTCAGGAGCAATATGTGAAAAATAATGATTGATCTTATGTTATCCAGGTCCTAATTATCCCCATACCATCACACTGCCACTGCCGTGTTTGATAAATCCTTTGACTCCTTTTTGTGACGATGGTCCAGATGTTTCTTTGTGTTCTGTTTCTCAGCAGTGTCTTTCTTCTCCAACTCTTTTGGATCCATTTTTGCCAAATAATCTCTTTCTAGCTGTTATAATCATGGACCAGTCTGGAGAAAGTTCTCCAAGTTTTCTCAGTGTGTGGAGAGTGGTTCTTACAATGGTTCTCTTGTGTACCAGAGTCATCAGAATAGTTTTAAATTGCATTTACAGCAATGCATTTTAGCTCAGACAAACTGGAATCGAGTAGATTTGGTTTTAGTGGATGGTAAAGTGGTAAAACCCCATCTTTAATTGGTTTAACTTGGCTTTGCACACATAAAGATACAGGCTCAAAAGTTTAACAGGGATTTAGCGCTTGACCATCAAAAAGTTTGTCAATTAGTGTTTTCTCTAGCTCAGTTTTTTTGTGCACAGTGTTAGCATAACTTGGTTCTCTGCTGGTCTTTGGTCCACTGGACGGTCACAACTCCCCTCATGCTTGTTTGGTCCACATGGGAGCTCACATGAGCTTTCAACATTTGCTGAACCATCCAGACTGAGGAAAAATACCAATTTGCTTCATATGATTCCTTTCTCACTTTTTCAGGCTGAAACATGGCAGAAACTTTGTTTCTTGTCAACTCTTGAGCTTTATTATGCTTTCTATTTTCAACACCTTTCAAGGAAAAGCACTTTTTTAGTCAAAATAAAAATCTTAGGTTTTTAAATTCATTTTGTATTGAGTAATTAATAAACTTTTCTTCAACTTACTGGACACAACCCTTCTGTGCATTCTGTCTCTTCTTCTGCAAACATGACGGCCTGCTCATTAAAGTTTTAAATTTTCCAGAGAAAAGCAGGTCTTCTGTGGAGCTGATGTATTTTTCATGGTAGCTTGTGTTGCATTGACAGCAGCATCATGGATTTTCAAACATAAAAGATATTAAGAGTTCATGTGCTTTTTTAAAAATCCCATGATGCGTTAGCATGCAAAATGTATTTTTAAATATCACCACATGCAATTAGATTTCCGTTGTCTGGATTCATAGCATCAGTGTAAAATCAGCAATGGAAAGAAACTGGATTTGTCTTTCATGTGCTCCCATGGTGCAGGATTGGGAATATTTATCTGCGGACACCCCCCAGCTCCTCTCCTCCGCGGCCCTGGTGAATTTAGTGAAAATCGCTTAATTCCTTTAGTCCTTATTCCCCTCAGACTGCTGCTGCACTTGTTTAGCCGCTACCTAGCGTTTAGCCCAACTTACTTTCCAAATGGGGCTAACCTTGAGGGACTTGTCTGACCCTCCCTTTGTGTGTGCACAAACACACACAACACACTTTTCCAAACGGGCTCGATTGAATAATTGATGTCCATCTTTTCTGATGCATTTGTTAGGCTGCAGAAGTGAGACAGGCACTGACAGCATGTGTGTCTCTGCTGGCCCTGTGTGTGCATGTGTCATCTTCAGTATGTCTCCAAATTCCTGCCCCCCCTTCTATCAACACAAAAACAAGCACTGTCCCGCTGACGTTCATCATAAATGTTGTCTTTCCCTTTTTGTCCTTCTTCTCCATCTTTGTGACTCTGGCTTGGCTCTCTCCTGCAGACGCAGACCTGACAAACACACAAACCAACCGCGATGTCAAACTGCAACAAACAAGCTTTTAGACTTCTAGACCTGACAGATAAGGGAATTGACTGAAGTCAGAGTGTGTGTGTGTGATGCAAGTTTAAACACAGGCTGCAATAAAAGTGCACCGAAGACTGGGGGGGGTTCTAAAGAAAGACACAGAGATAGTGACAGAAACAACAGGAAAAAGGACAAAAAAGCAGCTGAGATGGCAAAAAAAATACACTTGAGTTTTTCCATGTCAAACATCTTCAGTATTTTTTCCTCTGTGGTTGCAACTGTGTTACAGTCCCTTTTAGAATAAAGTCTGATGCTAAAAAGTCATGTCTGGGTTCTTTAAATCTGTTTCAACTCAAGGAAATAGCAGAAAGTCATTGAAAATGTGTTTTTGTCATCACACTAAGCCAAAGTCTAATTTAAACTGATGTCCAGTTAGGCAGCGTGGTCAGTAATTATATGCCATCAGTTGTGTTATTGCTTTTGTGAAGCTCCTTCTGAGTGAGCAGCTGGAGAAAATGACAAAAGAAAGACAACAAGAGGGGAAGGCAACAACAAACATTCATCAAAACTACAGATAGGATGAGGCTATTCATCCTGGGGGCAGGGAAGAGAAATATCGTCAATATTTGACATTGTTTTATGGAGAAGCCACTTGATTTCGTCCGGGGTCCTGTGCGGGTGACCAGCAGTGATCAATTACCATCGACAAGATTTGTGTACATGGAAAGGCCTGGTACTTTGTTTCGCCCTGCCTCTCTGAAGTTGCCTCCTCAGAGATCACAGACGTGTCCTCGGCGAGTACTCCATCTTCCTCCTGACTGCCCCGCGTTGCTGCTCCGAGCCCACCTGCATATAGACAATACGTACTAATTACGTGGTTTGTTAGTGTAATCCCAAACAACCGTGAGCTTTCAGGAGTCTTTTGTGGTGTTGGAGTCAATCCTCTGGACAAATATTTGTTTTTGTGAAGAATAAAAAGGATTTGTCGGTTATAATGGACACCAAAAAAAAAAAAAAGAAGTCCCAGTCAAACAGCCTGAATGTGTCACATTATTGTGCTGGCGTAAACAGCAGTTGGTAACTGGAACAACAGAAACTCAAAACATAGGTTTATGTCTGTCCTTCTGTCCAGCTTACCTTGTTGCTTGGTACAGAGTGAACGTGTTTATAAAAAATTTTATGACACAAATTTCCCTAATAAGGTGTCTTTTATCAATTAATAAAATAAATTGTTGATCTACAATCAATGATCAGAGTTAATAGTGGATATTTCCTCAATAAAAAGGATCTAGGAAACTACTTGTGGATTTTGTTTATTTCAAACAAACTTTTGCTTTCTCATCTCGTCAAAAAAAAGCAGTAAGTGGTGACCTTTCCTCTGACGTTAAGCATGCGTACCACTTTCCTCCGCTGGTTAGTCCTCATACACCAGCTGCAGAAGAGCGACCTGCAAGATCTGTAGCCATTACCTTAACAACGTGTCACACTTCCATTCAAATAGTCGGCATCACTTTAATAACTACCCGAACAAATCATTATTAAACTGTTAGTCATTGACTTTTAAATGACTTGTTAAATAACAGTAACAGTTTGATAAGGATTTATAAATGTAGGGTTAGAATTAGGGTCAGGAATAGTTGGAAAAGTTCCTCATTTACTAACAGTTAATTAATGAGGAATAGCTGCAACTTTAAAAAACAAATACCCCATAACATGTATAAAATATTAACTGATTCTGAACAAGTCATTAGTAAGTAATTTAGTAAAAAAAATAAACCTGTGACATTCAGACATCACAGCATTTCCAGAATGAAACAGTCACAGATCACATGAACTGGAACAGCAAACTTATATTTTACTGTATATTTGTATTATATAAACACACTGTACAACTTCTTGGACTGTTGCATATATCTGTTTAAACACTGTTTACATAATATATTAATTTTCCAATTTGTACAATAAAAACAAAACCTATTTAAGCTCTTGTCTTTGTACATGAATTACCAAGTTAAATTCCTTGTATGTGGACTTATTCTTGGCCAATACATCTGATTCTGATTAAAGAAGATCAAATTCACATTCCAGATCAAACCCTCTGACAAATGTTTGCCACAGTCAACAATTTTACGTCACACAAATTTTTTTTTTTTTTTTTTTAGATTTTTAAAGTGTAAAAATTTGAACTTATTCCCTGAATTTGCATGTGCTGCAGAATCTGATGCATTAAAAGCTAGATGATATTTTTTTAAATAAAAACGCTTAAAATTTGGGGGATTTACTTAAACTTATCATTATTTTGACCAAAATGAGACATAGACTGCTGTTAACCCTGTAAAGCCTGAGCCAGTAAATAATTGACAGAAAATTCAAATTTTGAATTTGGAGCCTTTATAGGTCCCTCTAAACTATATATATATATATATATATAATATGTTTCCATTTGTATCATATTTGATACATCAGATCACACAATTCAAATATGTCTTTTTTTCCTGAGCTAAGAACATTCTAAAAATTCTAATCCAAAAAAAAACAACACAAGAAAATTGTATTTCCATTCCATTATTCTTGTGAAGGGCTGACAGAAGGAATATATTCAACAACTATTCAGTCATTCATTCATTCATTTTCCAAACCGCTTTTTCCCTTTTGGGGTCACGGACAACTATTCACCAACAGAGAATCTTTAAGGAGAATTTGATTTGTAAAAAGAGCAGAAAAATGTCTGTCCTTCCACAATACCTGATAATTATCAGAAAATTCAGAGCAGTTTTTTTTCCTTTGTGAGCAGCAAAGGCCTCTGTGAGGATACTTTAGAGTCTTTTTGGCTTTCTCTAATGTAGCACCTTTGACCCACATTAGCACATTATCAGGCAATGGCTTTAATCTATGAAAGCTTAAGTGCTTGTTTTTGTTCAGCTTAAAATAAAACATCTTCTTGTGTTTGTTCGGCTGACCCAGGTGTTGCTGCTGAACTGTGGTGTCGTTGCTTTCTGACTGAATGCACTCGTTTGTTGCCTTTTTTTCCAGCCAGCCTTGATGGATCTTTGGATAAAAAGATGTTTTTATTTACCAAACTGCTGCAGAATGCTAATGTTGACCTCATCTTGATATATTCATGTCTGTACAGCATTTTTATCTCAAAGAAGAAGAGATTCTCAAACTAGTTATACATTTGGGAACAATGTGCTTTTCTTGGATACAGTTTTGTGGGATTTAGGCACCCTTAGCGATGTGGCGTTCCTTATCAAGGCGTTGAAGCATTTTTGCAATGCACATATCGAAGTTTGCTTCATTGAGGGGAGGAACTGAAAATATTGATGTTCGACATTCACTGCCCTGCTGTAACCCGTGACTAGTCCAGGAAGTGGCTCCGATTTTGCCCTGAGTTTTGACAGTTGATATGAATTCCTGAGGCTTCGTTCAAATTGTGGGTGTGGTCAAATGGAGAGTTGTGGTCAGTGAGAGTTTGGAGATTCTCATTTTCAAAATAGCGTTGCCCAGTTTACTGCCTTCACTATGACATTGATATTTTGCATAGCTCTTCATTTTGCTGAGTTTTATTCACAGACTTGCTGCAAAATGCCACACAACTCAAATGATATATTTTTTGCATCCAACAGATGTCTTCTAGAGCAAATGCACTGGAGTGAATCTATTAGATAAAAGCTTCATGTGCCCATCACAACTAACAAAAAAGAATCAAAAGGCTCTTTGTTGGTATTGTCAGAAAATTAAACCAAAAGGACCAAACCATCATTGCTTGTTTGGCACAAAGACACAGGGATGGGAAGCATCTGAGCCAAAGGTGAATATAAGCCAAGAGAGTGATTGTCTGAGTGGAAGCAGCTGCAGTAATTAACTCAAAGCAGGTGAGAACACAGACAGGAAGAGAATCTACCAAGACCACACAGGTTTAAGACACTGCCAGCAGACAAACAGACACAATGCAAGAAAGCTGAACATGTTCCTGTGATAGAAGAGAACTCTGTGGACTTCAGAGAAATACGAACAAAAGAAGGGCAGCAAGACTGTGGTTTGTGGGAGAAGACATTCGCTTGATAGCTGGAAACATGCTGATTATTTGAAATACATGAATTAAACTAAGAAACCTAATCGCTCTGCAAAACAGATCCAGTCACAATTCAAGGTTTCCCTGTCTGTTTGCACCCCCGAGTTTTGTTTGAATTTGAATATCTCAAAGCCCTAAAGTATTGTTGATACCGGTAAATTTAATGATTGGCTGAATGGTCGGCATTTACTGGCAAATATACCAACTGAAACAATTTGAAAAATGATAAATGGAAGCAGAATTTATAAGTTTAGACATGGAATATTAATACACCTTTATTCAAATTTTGCTCTTATGTTTAATATTTACATTAAAAAGTAAAAAAAAAAACAAAAAACTGCAACCTAAGTCTATAGACTGAAAAACCCAAAATACGTGCGTGCCTGTGTCACAATAAACGACTAAATACAAATAATTATCTATCCCTCCTCTGGGTCTGAAAGAAAAGCTTCCACTAAGACTGACAAATCTGTGGAACAAAAAAGTGAAGAACCTGTTAGAATCAGAAAAGATTCCTCCTGTTTCTAAAGGTTGTTAGACTTAATTCTCATTAATGGATCACTGAAAGTAAATGCAACAACAGTGTAAAGGTGTTAAGCTTAGTCCCATGTACACATACGGGGGGGTTGACCCGTACAGTGGTGCAGGTGTTTGGGCTGTCCGGGCCCCTGAAGGGTTGTAGAGACGAGCGGCTGCATTCTAAGTGGACCGCAGGTGTATCAGTTGCCTTGAGGCTCGTACGGCAACCTCTTTGAAAATGGAACGTACCATTGTCGTGTCGTAAATTTACCGTGAAGTATTCAGAGGGAAATTGTGCACACTTATGACGTACAGGTGATGCTGTTGTACGGTTCCCCTATGCCACACTCTAGTCAACAGTAAGGTGCAAGTACTGGTTCCTTACTGACTATGCACAAAGGCTGCAACGCACAAGGTGTGCACGTGATAGGTAAGCATCCATACAATGCCGACAGGATGTCCACACAAACAACACTGTCTAATTTCCTCTTTTCTGCTGGTTGCTGCTTCCACATATTTGGACTTTTCAACGTAAGAGTCGGTGGGAAATTCCTTCCTCTTTAAAATCTATCTCTAGTGGTCTTTGGAGGAACTGCAGTGTTTGGCACTTCCTGGTTGGCTTCAAATTCAGAAACAACATGAGGTTAATTTTCACCTCAGGACTATTGCCATTGATGCGTGACGTCACTCTGAGACAATGCATCAGCAACAACGGCCACAGAAGGAGACCGGAGTCAATTTTTCGAAAAAGAAGAGGAGTTTTTCAATTATATTGAAGCATTTGGGGTTCGACCATATACGTATGAACCGGAATATTCAGAGGAAGAAGAAAGACCATCGGGAGAAGAAAGAGGAAGTGACGATCAAAGTGATGATGAAGCCTAGAGGATCGGACTGACTGAATGGAGCCATTGTTGCAGAGAGTTGGATGTTTTCGAAGACAAAAGAGAAAACGGGGTCAGAATCTTCATAGCATCCATCACCAACCAAAAGAAAAATACAAAAGACTTCATACAAAGTGTTGCAGTTTACTTAGAACACACTATTATCGCTATCTCTTTAAATGTGTTCCAATCAGCGTGTCGTCTTGGACCTTCTTTGGACCGTCATAAACAAGCTCCAAACATAATATTGTTCTTACCACAGAAGCTTGGTATACTTCCTGGTAACAGTCTTAAATCGTATTTCATGTTATATAAAGCTGACAATCCTCTAAAATAAACAATTACCTTTCTAGTCCAACACAACCAGTAGCAATCCTCGTTGATCGTACACAGTAAAGCGTGAACAGTCCCGGCTGCTGTCCCGGAATGACTTATGTGTGCTACGTCATCGGCTACTCCAGTTTCTGTCGCTGGAGGCACTGCATGTCTCATTTAGTAAAATTCAAAATAATTTTTATATAGCAAATGTCATGAATGAATCGACAAAACAATGACATGATCTTAGCTAGTATTAGTCAATGTTTAATGGGATTTTTTTGTTGGATGGTGATAGTCCTCCCTTTAAGTTAAATGCTTTTTTAAAGCCATTTAAATAAGCAAGCACTACCCAGACTGTTTCTTTTAGGAGTGAAATACACCATGCATGACTGTGTGGAAAAATGTATTTGTTAAAGTTCATTTTTTTGAGCATCCTCGTCCGAGTTGCATAAGCCGACAGAGCATACGAGCTGTCTGTAGAAGTTTCCATGAGGCGGTTGTGACCCACAGACCCACGGGAAGTGCTTTTCCATGGCTGCATAACTCACTCATAATGGCGGCATGAATGGCCGGTCACTTCAGGCTGCTGAGGTTGTAGTACGGTAATACAGTGTGGTAACAGCGGCCCCTGTGAGTGCTGCAGTGCCGGCCTGTGATTTGTAGCTCGGCGAGACTAATGAAGTGGTCGCTCTGCCATCCTGCTTCTTTTGCAAGATCAATTCGGCGTCAGAACGCGTACGGCCGCCGTGCTTTATGAACGATGGAAACCTCCTTAGGCCATCCATATACCTGAATTCCCAGCATCACTATGCAGCCCCTGCCCCCCCACCCTCACCAGCCCATGCTCCAGGAGGCAGGGATTCAGCAATCTTTCTTGTTTGGAGAAAAATGCATTACCATGGGCCTCCTCTGCACACAGACACACCTATAAACTGTACACACTCCTCCACAGCTCGGTTCCCAGGCTGTGTTAAAAAAGTAATAGCCCCCCGTGTTTGGTTTGTGTGCACGTGTAACACCTTTTTTCCATTTATCGAGCTCACCGCGGAGCTGCCATGATGAGTGCAGATGAACTGATGGAGTTGATACGAAGCTTTTTGACGCTTTGGCCACGATGGCACTCTCTTTTTAACAGAAAGGGCGAGGAAAAGAGCAGCTTTAAAAGCAGTAATGCATAATGTGCTGAATGTTTTAGTCAGTGGTGATAATGAAAATGAGCTGCCGTGGTTCTCTGCCTCGGTGCCCTCTGATCCCGTCCAATCTGGCTTTTAAAGCATCAGCTTCCTCAGCAGATGCAGATTCAGGGAATAAATTCAGAATTTAACGCTTCTTTTTTTCAGGTGTAGCTAAAAGAGCAAATGAAAATCTATCTAAATTTGTTCTGTGTTCATGTCATCTTTGTTAAACTCAGATATTCTTAGTTTGGATTAATCTAAGGCAGAAGAAAAGGAATGTTGTTTTCAAAAACCTTTTAGTCAAAAATGAACATTCAGGTTCAGATAGTTCAACAGAAATAATCAAAGAATACATGCTGGAGTTTTATTGTAGCACTGAAATTTCACTATTTCTACTTTTTTTTATTTATATCAGTAGACAATTGAAGAAAGCAGCCACAGGAGGAGGGCACAAAACGTGACTCGAGGACGGCAAAACAAGGCGGAACGGCAGCTCAGAGTCTTTAATCTCAACTTTTGAGATTGATGAGTTCAAGCTTCCTCTACATCAGCATCTGCACGGCCATCATCCTATTTTATAACAACACGAGTGTCAGCACACAAAGAGGAGCAGCAGAATAGGTGGTAGAGTCATTCAGTCGAGCCCGATAGCCCTCCACCCGTCCTTCCAGGATATCTTTCATCTTTCCTCCATCCTTCATGTTCTGGTGAGAAGAGGAGCAGGCAGAGTGTGACCGAGAAAAAAGCTTAACCTGTAGGTGTGCTGAACTATAATTGGTTGAACTCGATTTTTGTTTTTTATCTAACCCATTTGTTTTTTTATTATTGAAATTTTACCAAAATCCTGAATTCTAGAAGAGGTTTTTTTTATCATCGTTTTTGATAAGAAGGCGATTCACATCTTACCTTCAGTTCGCACCATCCTTTCGTTGGGAGTGATTTTCTTCTCCATATATATATACACTTTTTTTTTCTGGGCAGTGAATGTAATGTTTTTGTGTCTCTAGGCAAATTGTCCCGTGATATCAGTATGTATGTGTGTCTGTTTGAGGCGTTGAGGTTAACTTGTTCCCAGTTTTTTTGTGCTTCTGTGTTCCTCATAATATTTAAGAGTTTTAGAAAAAACTTTTTTTTTAACAAAAGTACCTCATAAATTCTTGAATTATCTTTTTTCCACAGCCTAAATTCCAGATCTTTGTGGGTTCTCTTAGTGAAAAGTTCCTTCAGAAATCCTTTACCACTTCTCTGGTAAGATGCTTTTGTTTTTTGGAGGAAATGCACGTGAAAACAAAAGTTGTGTGTTTCTGTTTTGTTGACAGACACAAGGGTTGACCTCAGATGTTGCAGCACAGCCAGCTCCCACAGACCTGCAAACATTCCTCCAGAGTTATTAGGGATAAGATCGAGCAGGAGATGCAGAGTTTGCTGGGCAGCTGCAGAACCAAAGGGCTACCCTCCTTTCCCCTTGAGTGTTCTGCATTTATTTTTCCTTTATATATTATTCAACTTCAAGTAATTAATTCAGGATATCAAATCAAGATGTAGGAAATCAATCCAGAGCCTCTTTGAGTCTGCCTTTCATTACGCAGAACCCCGGGTCTTGGCCGAGCCTGCAGCGGAGCTGGCTGGACTTCTATGAAGACAGACTGAAACACTTACGTGGCATCCCGTCTGCTGGAGACGACGACTGCCCTGCCTCTCAGGGCCATGTTGAAGCAGTTAGGCTGCATCCGATTAGGCAGTTGGAATTAATTTTTTTGTTTAGGGCTGATACAAAAAAGAGCCACATGGCAGGATCTCGTGGTACGGTGTGATCCTGACGCTTCGTCATACATCTGCCAGGCTTAAAGGTTTTTTTTTTAGAATCTGCTGCAGGGGATGAGAACGTGTGACGTGGTTCAGGTTTAAGGACAATGGTCTGTCATAAGAAGGAAGCTAATTTGCCTGAGTCACTCACACTGCAGCCTCGAAAAAGTCAAACAGATGATGGGGAAACAATAGAAAAACTAAAGCAGCAAGTGAGGTTGGATGACCCACAGGCTCTACCCCCCCCCCCCCCCATCCCCATCCCCATTACCCCCATTTTACCTGCCCTGACTGGTTAAGTGGCTGCTTCGGATCGTTCATTCTCCCCCTTCTGCCTCTGCCCCCTGGTCAGAGCTGCACCAGACAAATCCATGAAAAAAAATAAATTAATAAAAAAATGTTTACAAACTGGCTGCTTTTCTCCTGGTTTCATCTCCATGGCAACCATTTTATTTTTTGGTCCCCTGGCATTGACATACAGGTCTATGTCATTTTTAGAAGAACCTGCAACAAAGGTTTTTTGTTAACCATGCCCACGTTCCTGATATATTCATATTGTGTGTCATATTCTTCATTCAGCATGGGCCAACCATTCATATATTCACTTCTACAATGATCTGGGAAAAAAATTGTGTGAGCAAGAGGAAAACAAAATCCAACATTTTTTTCTCAACTAGCATCCCAATCATGCTCAAAGCAAAGGTCAACAAAACTTCACTTGTGGTACTAGACCTAAACTGGAGGTGTGGGTAACATTTTGAGAAAACTGCTCAAAGAAAAGTTTGCTTTTCCAACTGTATACTGTGACAAAGTGTGAATTTTGCCAAATTTTACAACTTGCCACAAAATGACCGTCAAGCAGTAGGCGTTGTGACCATCCCATAATAATTTCAAAACTTCCTTTGTGTATTCCTGAAATATGGGTTTTAGTTTTATTAGAAAATTTTGAAATTATTATTATTATTATTTTGAGCCCAATAAAGATTTTGGCCCCAATATTTTTTTTATGTTTCCTTTCGCCGTGATGTCATCCTCTGGGGGGTGTTTACTATGCCCAATTTTGGTGCATAGAAATTTTGATGAATTTTTGAGTATGTGGACGGGGGTCAAATTATCGCTAAAAGGCGCAGTAAGAAAGAAGAAAACAGTCAGCACAACTTTCCACGCCTTTCCTTCCAAGCTTGGTCCAGTGCAACGAAGGGTTATATCTACCTCGCCCTCTTTCAGGCAGACGCTCCTTCATCCTCGGAAAGACCCAATAATGTTGTGGTAAAAGCGTCAGTCAAATCTGAGAGGGGAGGGCAGCAGACAGGTAATGAGTGTGTGTGGTTGTAATTTATGAAGGGAAATGTATCTATATTCTCGCAGAGCCACCGTGAAGCCTGAGATCCCCATGGCGGTGATAATTTGCGGTTGTTAAAGTGACACAGTGTTGGTCGGCTGTTCGGGGCAAAGAATGTGGGGGCCAGACCTGACAATTAGAGCTCTGTATATCACAGCGACTCTCACAGGAGGGATGGCAGAGAGAGGCCGGCAGAGGTCAGAACATGTGCAGGGCACAAATGCACACTCACCGGCACACACTTCCAGGGCCAGGCGTACTGTAAATACGCTGCTTTATGGGATGAGGTCAGCACTCGCGTACAAAACACTAGAACAACAAAACAGTTCGGAACATGTTCAACCTGAAATCAAAAACTATAGTTCAAAAAACTCTGGAATGTAAAGAGAATGAAATAAACGCAGAGAGGAGATCCTACATCCTGAAAAGAACCAACTTCTTTTTGTTTGATGTTATAACCATTTCAAAAGGGTAAAACATAAAATGTATTTGAACAAACTGAACAATCAAAATCCTTTCAAAGTAAATCTAAAAGTAAATGATAATGTGTTGAAATTAAAGTACAGCCTAAGACCCACTCTGATCAGCTTTTCCACACCATAAGGAGCACTTAAAAGTCTTTTAAAAAAAGAACACAAAAGTGGGCTTTGTCATCCAGAGCGCTTTATATTTGGATTAGTCTGGTTGTGTTCACTGAAGTGATTTTGAGAGGTACGCATCTCTGTTTTTGTACGAGTTGTACACAAGGTTGGATTTTATTGTGAACACGCTAACGCGGCTAACGTGTAGCATGTCATTTTTTTTATGTGTTGCTAACCAGTTTGGTACTTAGCATAGTCACAGTAACATTTGTATTAGAGGTATAAGTCTGTTTTTGATGTGTTTCATACAAGGTTGGTGGTTACAGGTATTGTAAATACGCTAATGTGGCTAAAGATTCTTGTGGCTAACATGTAGCGTATTACAAACCAATTCTAGAGTTACTGTGAACACAGGAAAAACAGTTTGACTGACTGATGGACATCTCTTTGTCTCGCCTAATGCGCCTTACAGTTCATTGTGCCTTATATGTGACATAATTTTGAAAACAGGCCTTTCATTTACGGTGCGCCTTGTAGTGCAGAAAATACAGGATTTTGAAAGCGTTCCCAGGGGTCCAAAATAAAAACTAAAACTGTGTCATTTTCTAGGACATAGTTTCTGCAGAGCGGCAGGAGTTCATTAGAAATTTGCCTTTGAGTTGTGGGAAGGGTTGTGGCTGAGCACAGAAAAACCCCATCTCCCCTTCCCATCACCCATAGTTGTCATATCCTGCTAGCTTACAACCCCTCACAACCCCAACCTAACATTAGTGGTGCAACAGAAATGGCGACAAATATTGGAGCAATCCAGCCGTACAATTTTGATCCAGATCCAGTTCAGACGTACATGGATCTACTTGTCAGCAAGTGGATGCATCAAAATGGGGCGGTGCAGGGAGCTTGTGGCCCACCCAGCGTACTTGCTACGTCACAAACACAATCTTTTTCAGACTGAATTTTTTCATCTGCTCCTGAATCTCAACAACTTGAATAAAGAAATACTCAGAAAAGCAATTTTATGCTTAATTTTTTTACACGTCATAATATAGCGCCATTTTTATTGCAGCAGGTCTTTTAAGAAAAAAAGCATCAAGGGATCAAAACAACATAAAAGTGAACAAAACCAATCAAATTAACAGCGATGTAAAAAAAGATGGATGTTAAACCACTGACAGTATGTAGACAATTTCAAAAACTAACCCTAAACCCTAACCCTACAACTAACTGTGATTTTTCATCAGATCATATGTATTTTTTGACTTGAATTTTATCATTTTAATTGAACTTCAACCCTCCAGAACCCTCCAGCTCTTCTACAATAGATGATTAATGAATTCAAAACAGCAATAAATGATCAAACTGGATTATTTTCTGAATTAAAGCACAGTCACATGACCCTTCATCCAGTAATGTAGCTCTACATTTGTTAATTTCTTCCTTTTTTTTAAAATTATTTTAGTGTTTGTTTTTTTTTTATTCATTTCATGTTTGTGACTTGCTGACAGAGAAGCTTCACCTCTGTGTGTTTGCATCAGGCTGATGAGTGACATCTTACATAATTAGCCGTCACTTTGCCCGACGCAGCTTTATAGTAATGGGATCTAATTGGACAACAGAGGGACGGCTGCTGTGCACGGTCGCCTGCGTACTGTAATAAACAGCTTATGATTCAGATGCAGAGAAAAATCCATTTCCATTCCCCTGTCCAGTCACAGGAGTGCACACATACTTAACATACACACTTCCTATTAAGCCTTAAGGGGCTTCATCAGAAAAGTAGAAGCCCAAAGAAAAAAAATAGAAACAGAAGTCAATATGTGTCTGTGATATGAGTTTGAATAATTGTTGTAATTAATGACCTGTGGGTATTAACTACACTGTCGGATGGACCTCTGAGGCTAATTTTGCCGCTGAATCTTTCTGCTATTGAGCTCCTTCATCACTGTCTGAGAACGTCAAATTAAAAGCGTTTTGTTGTTGCGGAATAAGGCGTCACGGATACGGTTTTTCCGCTCACGCCTGACCTGCACGTACACCAGCTCGACTGAGGACTTCCAATTTTGGAGAGGCGGAGCCGTTAGCTTCCTGTGACCTTTACTGCTCCTGCAAAAAACCTGCATTCTGATACTCAAGACATTACAGCCAAACACGCATCCGGGCGTCCATATACAATCATTTTCCTTTTTGTTTGCCCTTAATTGGAAAATAATTCAGGCGGCGGCGGGAAAAAATCGATAAAGAATTTATGAAAAGAGAGAAGGAGTCATTAAAGGCAATAAAAAGGGAGAGGTTATGATGAAGATGGCATCATGGAGAGACTCTGAGGAGACAGGCGCTGGAGGCGAAGGGGGAGCACGGGCTGGGACGTTACCCGTGTCGCAGAATATTTCCACATCTTTCCTGTATTTAGCCGTAAATGTGACGTGAGCTAAATGAAAGTGTTTTGGAACAAACGCATTCAAGTTCTAAAGCAGGAACATCGTTTACCTTTATTTACAGAGTACACAGAAGAAACTTGATTATTTTACTTTATCTCGCGTTGAAGAGCACGCCGAGTGTCCCAGTCAATCATTCAGAAGGGTAATTACATGACAGCCCTAAGCTCAAATACCTGCAGTCCCTTAATAGGATGGCAGCCATCAAGATCTCGGCTTAAGCTCCTTGCCGGCCTACCACTCATCGAAGCGCCATAAAGCTGCCAGAGGAAACAATACTGCCTCTCCCCTCGCCGCTGAGGTTAATGGCGAATGGGGCTGTGGCTGCCGGTGATATTGTTGGATAAATGATTATTGATTAGGTAAAGGTTGAGCTAATCATTAGGCTTCATCCATTTTACAGAGTCTCTGCTTGACCTTTATGCCGGATCGGATCCACAGGATTTCTCCGTACGATGATTTGATCGCAGATGGGCACTGGGGAGGATGAAGGAGCAGGAGTGGGGGGGTGGAGGATGAGGTCAGTGTCTCCACCCTCCTCCTTCTCCCTGTAAACTCTGCTTCTCAAATGAAATGTGGTGGTATTCTTTTGCTTTTACCCATTTTTTTATTTTTGCACTCTCAGATCAATTAAAGCCCCGGCTAAACCGCCGCTTTTCCTCTCAGATAAAACTGAAAAAGTGACTTCCTCGGGAAACGCCTGACATGCTGGCAAAAAGAAACGCCTGTCTCCTAACGGCTCTATTTATTGAATTGCAGCAAATATTCTGAGCAGCAGGACAGTAACCAAAGCCAGACATCTGCACCCAATCACGGCCTTTTCCCGCCTCGTTCTCTCACACAGAGCGCCACCAGAAAACTCCATGTTTGTTTGGAGTAATACTTTCCTCTGAACTACTGTGAGCACTTCCAGTCTAAATCTCCTGGGAAGAAAAACGACGACCTACAAAAAAACCCTGAAAGTGTTCATTTGGATGTAAACATCTTTTTCTTTGTCGCTCAAACGAAGAGCAGAACCGAAACATCCGGAGTCATTGCACCAAACCAAAACGTTTTAATAAACTCAGATTACTTTCACTAAATGAGAAGAACCTAAATATAAAATAATGAACTGCACATTACAGAAGACATGACACTTTTTAATTCAATCTCCCTTTTTATTTGTCTTCATTCATGAAGGGAAGCTTTTTTCTCACACATGAACATTCTGGGAGCAGAAAACACAAACTGATTTATTTTCCTTTAATTCCTTAAAACAAAAACAAAACATTGATTTTAAGAAAATAATGAGACCAAAGTCTCAGTTTATGGAGTTTCTCTTTTTTTTCTGCAGCAGAAGCAAAGGTAGGAAACATGACCAGATCTTTCTAAGCTTCCATGATTTCAGGAATACAAAATAAAATATTTTATCTGCACAATAAATTTTATAGTTAGAGTTTCAATGATTTGAAAAATCTTTATGTAAAATATGAACTAAATTACAAGTGATTTCCTGTAAATCCAAATTCCATTTGGATTTATTAAAATGACACATTTGTGTGTAAAATGAACATTTTTGTGTTCTATTTTCCTTTATACCTTTTAAAAGTATGTTTTCATAAACTCAATATTTGAAAGAAAATGCAAAAATAATTTGTAAACTTGTTTAACCCCTTCACACCAAAATTTAGTTTTTGCTAGGAAAAAGAAAAACAAAAAAGAAAATTACTTTTTTTTCTTGAATCTCAATTAAGGTAATTTTGGATCTGGAGCGGTTTGGTGCACTTCTGCACCAATAGGCATCTATGGGTTCAACTGATAAATGAAAACTTATTAGGAAATATTTTTTTCTCATCTTCTGAGAGGAGAAAAGATATTTCTTTATTTGTAAACATTAGATGATGTCTATGGACCAAAAATGTCCTTTTAGGCTGATTTTTATTAACTTAGCATCATTACTAAAACCTTCACTTTCGGCATTATTTTGAATCAAAATATTCCCAAACATTATAACTATCCTTACATAAAAGTGGCATTACAAGAAAAATTAATGTTTGCAGGGCAAATTCAAATCTTATGACTGTTCAAAGTATTAAAAAGGGAGCTTCTATGTGATAAATGGCTGGAGTGTTGACGTTTGTTGGTGGTTTTCATGGCAATGATGATGAAGTTTTCCAGTTTCTGCTCCTTTTTCTGACCACAAACATGTAAAGTGCTGTGAGTGTTGCTCTGAGCTGAACTTCAGAGGAGGAGAAGATGCTTTCAATGCCTCGTATGAATACTGTCACTCTTCTCTTCTCTGGTTATCCTATGAGCTGCCACTTTTCATTTTAAATATTTCATCTGGCAGCTTCTGCGGCGTGCTGAGCTCCATCCCTGACACTGTGTTCAGAGCATCGTCCAGGCTCTGAGATGATAAGATGGAGAAGACTGAGGAGTGAAATCTAATGTACTTCCTGTGTACTCCCCCTGCTCTCCTGTCAGAGCTTTCACACGAGCAGGATCCCCCTTCAGCTTCAAAGGTGTAAGTGATGTGCAGCGACTGCGTACGCCTTTGTGTGTGAATCTGGGTTAATCTAATGTGAGACCGGAAGGTTCAGTCTGAGAACCAAAAGGTGCATTTAGGTGTCCATCAGACAAAGCGACAGCTGATGCAGTAGATGGGCAAACACACACCGGCTGGGCCGGTTTCAGTCAAGGTTGAGCGGTCTGGGTTGCTGGTTCCCGTCCTTCTGGTAAACCTGGAAAAAGCAGGAGATGAAGGTGTCACATAATTTGAGTCCAAAGAAACACCAACCGTGTTTCTATGGAGAAGGCAAAAACAGGAACATGTTATGGCTTTTAGCGCACATTTTCCTGCACTGCTCCTCCCCCCCATGCATCAAGCAGAAAAACTGTCTACGAGTGCTGACAAAAATACCATGTCCAAACAGGTTGTTTTAACTTTCAGCTTTTTAATCCTCACGAGTTTAACCCTTTAAGTGTTGCGATATGAAACAGTTTAGTACTCTAAAATGTTGGGATTCATAACACTTTACTGCTGTAAAATTTTACTTCTGTAAAGCGATAATAAACAACTTATTACTAGAAAGTGTAGTATGTACACTAAGAAGAACCGATTGAGTTGGCTGTGTAAAGTTTTAGTTTACAATTTACTGCTATAAAGTGTAGTACATTACTACCAGAAAGTAATAGTAAACGATTTCTGACTAGTTAATATATTCTTAATTCTGTTTCATTACATTCTGTGAAGCAACCGTCTTCCGCCAGGTCAGGCTTCCGCGGTATACGTCAAATTCTGAAAATGCACACTTTGTTGGGCATAATTTTGCTTCAAACCTGATCACTTGCAAAAGAAATAAAATATTCAAACAATTTTTAGTATTTTATTGTTTTAATTTTTTTAGGTTTTGATCGCTTTTTCTACCAAAGTTGGGCTATTTGATACGTAATGCGGCCTGTTGTCACGGTAACAAGTCAAAGCGTTGCTGAGCTGGAAGCAATCTTGAATTGCAGCAGCAAAGAAAAGGGATAAATGTGCTGATCGTCTTGATAGCATCACTTCAGAGAGAAAGTTTTCCTCTTACCGCTTCTTTTTGTCCAGAAGAGGCAAAAAGTTTGTTCTAAAGAAACCTGCGCTGTGAATTAGAACATTTGGGCTTTGTGACCGGAATTTCTTTTTTAGCTGTTCATCTACTCTACAATATCTATAAAATTTAACACGCAAATTAACACGATTAATCATGATTAATCACAACCCAAAAGTGTGATTAATTTGATTAATTTTTTAATCAATTGACAGAACTAAACAATATTAAACAATGTACTACCATAAAGTGTAGTACTTACTAATGTAAAGTGTTGGAATATACAACACTTTACTACCATACAGCGTAGTACATTACTACGGTAACTTGTTGCATGTTGCTGAAAAGCTGCTTTTCTCAGAATCCATTAAAGTTAGGTTAATTGCATGAACGATTGAGGAGTTCCGGTAATTCAAAGAACGTTACCACTGGATTTGCTCCAGTGGTAACGTGTTTATGCAAAACAAAATCTAAAAAGTAGGTCAGGTTGTGCTGGACAGGCTCTGCCTCAGCAGATCCGGGTTTTACTTTGTCTTCAGAAGTCTTCACCAGTTCCGTATCACGCGACAGATGTGTTTGTGGATTTACAAACCTACCTGAACTGATGCATGCACCGCTTCAGGCAGGTTTGTCCTAAAGATTTCTGAGAAATGGCTCACAAAAATGAAAACTTGTCATTCATAGATGGTAACACAGTGGGAACGTTTAAACGTGTGCACTCACCTCTTCCATGGATCACACAGACACACACAGTGTGTGTCTTTGCAGATGAGGTTTCTGTTCCGCTTGCCAGGCTGCTCACTGACCCCCCCCCCAAAAAAAAAACACACGTGTGTTTGACCTTTTAACTCTTTGCTCCCCCCCGCTCACCTCTGGACGTCTCAGCACACACCAACACACCCACTCACACCCCCCCTCCCCTCCCCTAACTCCAGAGTGTGGATTTAGCTGGTGGTGGTCATTCCCGCTTACAGATAAAAGGATATATCACTTCCACGGCCGGCCCTGCATCACACAGCAGACGCTGAGCCTCTGATTCCCAGCTTAGCACTTGATCCTCTCTCTGGGAGGTTGACACTTCAGGAGGAAAGCCTTTACAAACTCCCTCGGACTTCACACTCATAACCCTTGACGGGGCGTGCAGAAGATCCCAGCGTGAGTCCAAAACCTCGGAGGCATGATCAAACTGATCTGCTGGTCAGCATCTGCTTGCTGTCAGGAAAACTGCTTCCTCTTTCCTGCAGCATCACTCATCTCCAGCTCACATGTGACGTCTCAGGGTCTGAGTAGCAGCAGACATCGAGAAAATCACGCTGGCAAACCGTCATTTGTGTCACTAAACATCCTAAAGCTACAAGCGCCCGCGCTCTGCAGAAGTGGAAAATCATTTGAGCATATTGACACCCCCCTCCTCCTCCGCCAGGCAGGGCAGGCTGTTGGCCGCTGCAGCCCGGCAGCAGAGCGCTAATTCAGACAGGCGTGGAGCAGACATGATTCCAGTGAGAATGTCAGCTCGCTTAGTATCTGAACACGGCTTAAGGGCGCCGAGCTGCCAGTCGTAAGGGAGACACTGGGGCCACTGCGTTTAACAGGCATGCCATCCATTATGAGCGCAGAAGCATATGGAGATCGGTTGAATGTACAGTCAGAATAAATATACGTTAGGCTCTGTGGATGCTCATGCACAGCTTATGTTTGTGAGCAGATGCACGGCTTGTTTTAGGGGAAAATCAATCACTCCCATCCAATCCGGTGGGGTGCAAATTTGATCATTAATTTTGTGTTTGACAACTTTTTAATGTTAAACAAAAGTTAATCTAAAGTTTAAAAAGTTGTATATTAATTTGAAAGTTTACACCAAACACATACTATGAAGTGTAAAGGTTCTATCACCTCTGCAGGAAACTCAGGGAAATCTTCACAACGTTCTCTCAGAGTTGTGATGCCCGGTTCATTAATTGTGGTTATAATAAATTATCTTGGGATAAATTTTCCCATCGTTACAAAGCTCAACTGAAGCTCCTGTAGCTTCATATGATCACAGCAAGAAGAACTGATTCTAATGGCTGCAAACTTTTCCTCAACGCTCCAAATCCCCGGAAGAACCACTTCCCTCAATCAGGACCGTGTTTTTCCTTTGTCCATCACCGATACAGACATGCAGACGGTCGGAGATGTGAGGATCTGTCTGTTGGTGTTTGAGGATCTTTCAGATGATCCATTTCATATCAAACCGCTGACCCACTTGACTGAGAGGCACAAAACAGAGCGCGACAGAGCTAAAATTAGATCCTGAGCAGAAAACGAGCTGAAAACTGTCTCTACAGACTAATGCTGGAAGAAAGGCTGACAGATGGGAAACGAACGGTTCCGTTTAGTTTCTCGGTGGGACCTGGTGCCAAAAAGCTGCTTCTTGAGGCGAAGACAGCGGCGCCACGTTTGATGCAGCGCAGCTCAGCGGGACAAACAGAGGTGGAGCACAGAGGCTGATGGAAAGAAGCTGGTTTCAGAGCCTGAGGTGAAGCTTTGCAGCTTCCAGAGCTTCTCCACCTGATCTGGAACAAAGGAGACGTCTCTTTGTTTTTTAGGTCGCTTTAATGCTGCGTTGTAACACAAAGAAAAGAAGATTTCTCATGAAAATCCTGAACTTATTAATCCTTTCAGAACGTGTTTTCCTGCAGTCTGTCTGTTTTTTTAGCCTGCATAACTATAACTTTTGCAAAATGTGGATGACTGGTGGTGATGTACGAGGGGAGGGGGGCAAATTTTAACTCAGTTTAAAAAAAAAAAAACATTTTAAAGAGTATGTGACTGAAAAAATGTCAATGCAAAGGTGAGAAAGTTTTCATTTGATTGGGCTTTCATGTGCAGTTTTTCTCATATTTACATGAAATATTTGTGCTCATGTTTGTGCTTTTATTAAAAGTTAAAAATCAAGATTTTAGGGAACTTTTAAAGAATATTTGTTTCCCAAACATGCTGTCATTCATGCAGGGATCACAGGGATGTTTTTGGACAGTATTTGAGCACATCGTTCAAAATGTAAAGGTTTCTTCTTTCTTCTTGACCAAATATCAGCTACAAAGAGAAGCTTCAGACACTACAGAAGAAGAAATGACTGAATAAATAAACTGAAACATGACTGGAAGCTGAGCAGCTGAACCAGAACCGGACCAGACCGAACCACAGAGGGGACAGAAAAGGTGGAGAAAACGGACAGAGGTTCTGACCGAAGCAGAAGACGGGGGCAGCTGTGATCATCCAAACTTGAAGTCGGTGGGCTCATGGGGGTTGCAAAAAGAAAACACAACCAAGGACACCAAAAATGAAAAAGGAAATGAAGAAAATCCAGCCAACGTGGGATGTTCTCTCTGGTTCTTACTGCAGGACGAGCTTGGAGCAGAGAAACGGATTTCCCTCAAACGCCTCGTCCATGTGTGGTTGGAATCTCAATCTCTTTTTTTATGTTCAGCCGGGTTTTTGGCTTTGTTTCCTATTTTTATGTTTTGGCAAAAGAGATGCTCTCAAATTGACACAGTTACCATAGCAACTTTATGCTAAAGGCAGAGTCTTCAATTCTATTTTTATAAAAGCTCTTCAACTTTTGGTCATTGGGGAGAAAAAAAGAAATATTTATGAGTTGAATGCATGCAGATACATTACTGAAATGTAAATGATAAGGAACAAAGACAGATGTGAAAACAAAGAGGTTTTTGTGTGAAAATGAAAGGGAAAGAAAAGCCTAAAAAGTTTGATATTTGTGTGTCAGATTAGCATTGCTGTCAAAAGTCTGCAGTGTGACGGTTGAAGTGAAATATTTTGCACTTGACGTCAAAGCCCCGGTGGTCTCTTAACTTTGACGAACTTCTATTTTGGGCGGGTGAAGTCAGGGCGGTGCAGTAATGGAGTCTTCTCTAATGACTCCAGCACGTGTCTGCTCTCCGTCGGACACTGTACATTCTGTGAGTGTGCGCTTGGCTTGTGTGAAGGTGTGTGTTTGCAGCAGAGCTCCCT
>BSAI01000104.1:27676771-27710875 GCA_036245035.1 Adrianichthys oophorus
ACACACACAGGTCCTTTGTGAAAGGGAAGCTTTCCATTTTCCAGCAGTGCTTGTACCTGAGCTGCCCCCCTCCCGTCCTCTCACCTGCACGTAGGTGTTGGGTGGATGTTTGTTCCCGCTTTGTGTCAGGTACAGATGTGGCGACGGTGCGTTTGTGTGCCGTAAACAGGATGGTTCTCTCTGAGGAAGAAGGAATTTCCCCCAGCAGTCCCCATCAGTAATCGTGCCTGTAATGAGCTGCAGCTGTCAGTGTGGTTTCCACACACACACACACACACACACACACCCACACACACACATGGAGGAAGCAGTGACTCACTCTGCAGAGAACCGTCATACTGTACGCAGATCAACACAGCCACTCATCAGGCTCTTCATCAGCGCTTCCTCAGAAAGAGCTGCTCCTAAAATTTCAGAGTCCATCTCTGCTAAAGCCGCCACTCTTTATATCTTAGCTGTCCCGCATAAGGCTCATACTGCTGAACAGGATTTCAAATTTCTCTTTTTCACAAAGAAAGTTTCTGCTTGTTTGGACATAAAACCAGCTTTTGTCACTGCTCAGCTTACACAGCATAACAAGAAGAAGAACCCATTTTCTGTTCATCTTTTTCACTAACTTTCCCGCTTTATGATTTTTCAGTCCAATTTTAGATTTATTTTTTACTCAATATCCTCAGAAAAACAAGATGTGTTTTAGGTACACACAACATGATATTAATATCATAATAAATCATTTTATTTCAGCCTCACTGGCTAAAAACAGAAAAGTTGCAGCAATCGATCGTGGGTTCCAAACTACACACCACCTTTACCTGCTGATTCTTCAGTTCACAGAAACCCAGTTTGATCTGGAGAATCTTAAAACAGTTAAGTCTTTCTGAAAGCAAAGAGGAGGGTTATATATTTCAACCCTTTAGGGAAGGAAATACTCCCATTATTTTATCTGCAAAATTTAAAATTCCCAACTGACCAAACAGTTCACTTTCGCTAGCTGTAACTGACTTAAATGTGACGTTTTTAGAACCAACCCAACAGGGAAAAAAAAACCTACAGATATTTACATTTTAATTATAAAAAGGTCAAGAGTTCTGACCAGTCAAAAACCTGATCTTTCCTCTGTGAAAACTTTCCAAAGGTTTGTCAGTCTGACTTTGGTTCAAATCCGCTCCTCAAAAGCTGGACCAGATCCTGCAGACGGTCAACCATATTCAACCAAAGTAAAGATCTGCTGATCATTTAAGCTGGGATTTGTTTCTGCAGAAACTCAGAAAGTTGTTTAAAACATACGGTTGATCCCACATTTGATGGATTTGCACTTTTTAGACACTTAAACAAATGGAATCACATGTTAAAACTCAAATCATAATTTCACATTTTTATCCTTGTTCATAAATACATAGCTCAAGCAACTTTGACTTTTTCTTAAAACGACCAAACATTTGATCCATTAAAGACCCTACGTCCCTCTTTTTTGGCCTTAAAATCATGAAAATGTTTGATAATTCATGATTTTGGAATGGTTTATTAAAGTGATCCAATGTTGTGAGGAGGACTGTGAGGGTTGGCCGCTGGATTTCTGTAAGAAAATGACGCAGCGTCTCCCCAGGACTTCTGGCAAACAGGAGGAGGAGCTGGGAGAGCCCGGCTCCAGGCGCAGACAGAAGTGGGACAGCAAAGACGGAGAACGTGCAGCCCTGATGCTCACCTGTTCTCACTGAGGCCAATGCGGCTCATTTTTGGCAGAAAATGAACCAAAATGTATTCATTTTCAGGAAATCATTTTTGGTTTTGGAGAGTTGGTTTGCTTTTTTTCATGGATTTTGGATTTTTTTCAGTGTTTGTCTGAATCATCCTCATGTAGAGCTGTGAGGATGATCATTTACCGCAGAGCAGAGAACGGGCCTGTTTCTTACACATCTAAAACATTTACATTTTTAATGATCATCCATCTGGAAATATGCATGAATTTGATTAAATCTGAGACAGAAGTTGTGGATGTCGTTCCGCTCATTCTTGGAGCTCCACATCTGTCTGAGTTCTGTTTCACTCATTCTTTGTGTACCTTCAAAATGTCAAATTAAAACAATCAATGCAAAAACTGTAAACAGAAATGACCCCCCCCCCCCCCCTCCTATCCGTGACCCAGCTGTGTGTTTTTGAGTGGCGCGGCCCTGGATGACCTCTGCCAATTTTTTATCTCATTTCAGTCCAACTTTGTAGATCGCACTTTAATTTTGAAGCGTGGCGGCGGGACAGTGATGAATAGGCTACATCAAGGAGGGCTTAAATTACCCCTGTCCCTGGTGGCCACGCTGACCACAAGGAGAAGTGCGTGCACGAGTAGTGTGTGTGTGCACGTGAGCGTGTGTGTGTGTGCTGTGACCTAGTAACAGCAGACAGGGGAAGAAAGAGGGCTGGTCAGCACTTGCCCTCTCAACCTTGCTTGCTCCGCAGCACATTCAGCCCGGGAGGACGGTGGGGAGGGATGGAGGGTGTGCGTGTGTTGGGGGGGGGGGTCCTCTCTGGTGCCTCTCATGTCGGCGCCTTGTTTTGGGTGGAAGTTTAAACTCTGAGGAAAATCCCAAACTCCGTTTTGGGTGATTTTGGATGAGTTTTGCTTCATTTCTTTGTGGTTTGTGCTGGTAGGATCTGTTTGGGGGTCAGACCCGTCACACATGAAGTGCACCTAAAAACACCTTTCACAGGTAAGACTCACATGCATGTGCAGAGCAGCCACAGAAGGCCTTCCAGGAGAACAGAAGGTAGTCAGGAGTGAGGAGGTTTGAGTAAAGTGGAGGGAAGTATCTTATTTCATTCATGATTCCATAATTTGCCAAAATTACTTTGACACTTTTAAACTCCAGATTAATGGATCTGTTTTATTTTTTAGCCATGAAGGAAACCTTGTTTATCTCAGAGTGTTAATATATTGGTAATAAATATAACTCATCCAATTAAAGATTTTGTTTTCTGAATTTCTTCATTTCATTTTTCTTGTTTTACTTTTGTTTTTTGTTTTTTTTTCTCGTGTTCAGCAGGTTTTGGCGCACATATCTTCCGGATCAGTGACGCACGCCTTTTAGAAGTCATTAAAGTTCAAAATAAGAATATGTTTGAGACAGAGAGTGGTGCAGCAGAAGACGACGACGGACAAACTTTCAATCCTCCACTGACGTTAGTTTAGTGCATGTGAGACAGTAGGAATGCTCCGTGGCGCACAGTTGTATGTTTGCACACGCCGCACTTGGGCGTCATTTTGCAGAAGCAGGACTGCGTGTCCGCCAATGCGCCGCTCGTGCGTCAAGCTGGAGCTGGAGGAAGAGGAGGCGAGGTTCCCCAGCTGTAGCTTGCCCCTGTGCACACGCAGACGCGCACGACTCTACGGAGGCTTTGGGAGTGTGGATGAGCGTGCGTGTTATCTGATGTGTTAAAGCTCTGCTCGTGCGGCATGGCTAACTTGTAAGGTGGAAAACGTGCCTGAAAGCAAACCGTGCGCGCGGACTCGCCTCATTATTGAGAACAGAAAAGGGGAAAAATGTCCCGCAGAAAGGACACATTTAAAGGAAACGGGAAATTTGAAATGGATAAACTCATTCCGTTTGTCCGTGTTCAAGTTAGTACAAGAGAAGAAAAAACTGGATCAGAAGAAAAGTGACCACAAAACAAACCCGGAGGAACAAACGAATCTGCTCCTCAGCATCTGGATCTTTTTTAAATCTCAACATAGTGCACCAGTTGAGGTTTTATTTTTATTATTTTCATTTTTCTCAAGTAATAAAAATGTTAATTCCACTTTTACACGTTTGGCTGAAGAATTTAAAAAAGTAAAAAGTTTAAGGCCTGAAGGAGTCAAAATAAATCTGCTTCCGCACACGCACGCGCGCACCCACTGTCTCAGTAAACACTGCAGCTTTCTGTACATTTGGATCCATGCAGAAAGAATTGATCAAAAACCTGACAAGTTTTATTTTTATTTTCAACTAAGGATATTTTGAATAAAAAAAACTGCAGGAACTTTTCCAGACCGACGCAGCGGCTGACAGCCGCTTCTGGCGGGTATCCCAGATGCGCAAGCATCTGCTGCACATTTTACCTGCTGCTCACGCACGCGCACGAGGATTCTCTCTGCTCAATTAAAACACTTTAGCCACAAAAAAAGTTATTTAGTTTTAATCATTTGAAGCCGCACACCTCCTTCTGCTGGGATCTCTCCTCACGCACGCGGGTTTGTGAAAAGTGATCAAATGTTTTCAGAAAAGCTGCAAAAACGTTATTTCTGCAACAATTTATCACAAAGAAGGAACTATTGGATTTTTCAATTGTATTCTGATTGGAGATTTCTTTATCTTATCTTATTAAGTCGTCAGAATTTAGAAGTGTTTTTCCCGCGCGCGCAGATAAACTGCAAAACAATGAAATATCTTAAATAAAAAGAGGTGCGCGCGCGCTTTCGGACTGTTTTGTGGCTCAGGAGCACAAACGTTTGATGTGAACGACCCGAACCAGAAAGGAGGTGTGCGTCAGTCACACGCGGAGTGGGTGAGAAACCTGCACGGCCCACGTGCACGCGTGTGTGTCTGGACACTGTGTGGGAGGGGTGCTGTAGTAGCGCGTGTGTCTGTGTGCGTGACACTGATGGATGCACCAATGGAAAGACGGACAGATGTTTGGGCGGATCTAACGGCGGCGCAGCGGAGCGGCGCGCACAATCGCGGCGAGTTTCGGGCGAAAACACCCGCTGTCTGCGCAGAGGAGCCACGCGCGGAGGCACGCGGCGAGCACGGCAAGCGGGAGACACGAATCCCGGTGCGTCCGGGACGAGCGTAGAGACCGATCATATTCGAGTCCAGCGTGAGAGAAGCGCCACCACAGCGGTACGTCTGGCTCAGAGCAGAGAGAGGAGAGCCTCTGAAAACTCACCCGCCCTCCTCCGGTCCTCCTCTTCATCCACGGTTTCATCCACGCCGCGAAGGGTTTCTGAAAAACACCACGAGGCTTTTCACAAACTCAACCCAAAGTTTGGTTCCAGCAGAGGAGCTCCTCCCGAACCAACGGAAGTCTCCAAATCTGAACCGAGGAGGTTCTGGGGCTTACCTTGAAAGAAACCAGAACTTGGTTGAGTTCGGGTCGAGCAGGGAGGGGGTGCGTCCTGGCGCGCGGAGCTGGGAGTTCTGCTGGCTGCGAGCGAGAGTTAAATAGCTCCGCGTAAAGGAGGAGAAAAAGAAGAGAGAAGAAGAGGAGTTGGTGTTTTCGGCGGTCAGCTCTGGGTTTGAGAGCGGGCAGGAGCTGTGCCGCCCCGCGCGCTCCTGCAGCCCGATCCTGCACCTCCTCCTCCTCCTCCTAGTCTGCATGATTACAACAAGGGAGACCCAATCAAGCGCGCCTCTCATCGATTCACGCACGCACGGAGATGATATAGCACTGCGTGCACGCGCTTGCGCACATACACCCTGAATGAAGGACTTGCGGATGTTTCTTGGCTCTCGGACGCAAACCCGCCGCCACGTGCAGGGCAGCGCGAGCGCCCTGCCTCAGCCGTCACCTCCTCTTCCTCCTCTTCCTCCTCCTCCAAAGAAAAAAAGTGTCTTTTTATTTTTTCCACGTTTGACTCCACAATGGCTTTTCTTGTGCTCTGCTGCTGGCTCTGAAGTGCGCGTGAGCACCGGGAGGAAGAGGCGAAGATCCCGCGCGGATGTGGAGGATCAGTGCGTGAAGTGAGTGCGCGTTTGTCTTTTTGCGTGTTTTTTTTTTTTCTTATTTATTTTTGGTCAGAGGGGCATGTTTGCGCGTGTTTCCCGGAGCTGCGCGCGACATTACGCGCGCGCTTGAAGCGGTCGGGGCTGGAGGAAGCGCGTGGATGTCAGGAAGAGAGTGAGAGGGGCACTAAAGACAGGAGGGGGGAGTGAGAGGGGGAGCTACGTGACGCCTATCAGCGGCGGAGAGGTTGAGCCGTAGAAGAGGCGCAGGCTCCAGTCGTGTCAGCTCTGATGTGTGTCCCTCGTTTGCGGGCTTTTGACTGACGCAATCATTTGCTCTGATCCCGCAGCTCGCCTGTTGCCGCCTCCGACACCGAGGAGCACGAGGACACAGGCAGCGGCTGTTTTTCTGCCGCGGATCCTCCTCCTTCCCCTCCGGTCCAGCTCCCATCCGAGCCGAGGCGACCGACGGAGAACCGAACGACCGCGGGAGGCGCCGCGCTCCGATCCGCGCTCTGCTGACTTCTTTTTTCCTCTGGCTCCGCTCTAACGGCCTGCCCCCTCCCCACACACTCCCACGTCGATCTATGTGGGAGCCCTGAGAGCGCACCCAGGGGCCCCGCGGATCCCCCACGCAGCCTCGGATCACCGTGGCCACAGACAAACTCCCTGCCGGGCCCCCGAAGCCGTCATGCCGCGGAGGAAGCAGCAAGCGCCGCGGCGCGCCTCAGGTACCCACCGCTCTTCCCTGTTAACCCCCACCCCCCCACCCCACCACCACCACCACCACCACCACCTCCTCTGCCTCTGTTTGCCCCCCCCCCTTACTTTTAATTCCAATTTCTCCGATCCGAACCCAGCATTCGTGGGTCCGGTTCTGCTGAAGCGGAACTGCGTCGCTGCCTTTCCTGTCAGACTGGTCTGGACGCAGCTCTCAGCCTGAACTCCTTCAGGGAAAATTCTTTATTTTTTCTGCTTTGTTTCTTTGGGAAGTTGTCAGAAACAAAGTGCATTTTGTTGACTTTAGGATTGTTTGTTTGTTTGTGACCCGAAGCGGGTTTGCTGATGCTTGGAATCAGAAGTTGAGCAGAAATCAGACCAGTGCAGATGTCATTGTCTCAACATTTTCTGACATGTAGATTTTAAAAAAATGTTCCAATAAAGGCTTACATGTTACAGCAGAAGAGCTTTAGTCTGTGATGAATTGTCTTACACTGGAGCACTTGCTCCAGTGTAAGGTCAGAGGTCAAACATCAGCGTTTGTCCTCGGAGTGTTTCTCTTTCAGACACTTATCTTTGGGATCTCCGTCTTTTCCTTCAGCGTCTCTCCTCTGCTGGTAAACGTTGTTGAAGTGGGACATCATGTCATCCCTCTCTTTCTGTCTCTCTGTCGTTCTTTGAGGATTTGTTGTGTTTTAGTTTCTGGAACAAAGATCTTCCTCTCCGTTTCACCGCTGAAGGGGTGCGTGGTGTGTCCTGGAAAGGAGGGCTTTAATGGACAATTGCCATCTTTGATTTGATGCCTGATTGATCGCCTGTCATCCGGCCGAGCCTTTGATCTGTTCATTCCCAATGAGCGCCAATAAATCAAGGTTCCCGCCGGCCCGTCCTCTACGGAAGACTCGCCTGACCCTGACGCTGTTCAAATGCATCTTTGTGGCACATTTCAGTCCTCTGCGTTTGGAGGATCCTGCACCTCGGCGGTGTGCACGCAGCAGCGGCGGCGCACACGCTAACATAGAAAATGTAACTATTAGCTGGGCTGGGAGGCAGGAGACTGGTCTGGTCCATCAGAGGCCGTCAGAGAGACTTTGTTTCAGATTTGATTTAATTGTCTGCCCTCTGACAGCCACATTCATCAATGGCTCTAATAGTCGGTCAGAGGCTGGCACAGAGACACTCTCTGCCCCACTGAATGCTTTAGCTCTAATGGATGGATAGATGGATGGATGGATGGATGGCTTCTCATTGGGCTGAAATGAGTGCGGCTGCATTGAGAGCGCTGGTGATCAGACAGGAAAAGGAACTTCGGCCTCTCTCTCCTCCTTCGCAGAATCCGTTTTGAGGGAATGCTTGAAGATGATTGATGAAGATGAGGAGTCAGGTTTGGGGGTGGGACCTCAACCACGTCGGTTTCTCCTGCGCAGTTCAGGTTCAGGCCCCACATCTATCTGATGGAGAAGGCTGGATTTCCGTTCCGAATCTTTGAAAAAACTCCACCTTTCCAAGGTGGCTTCCTCGTTCTCCATCTCTGCCCTGCCTCCTCCTTCTCCCCTCCCACTCTGGTGTCAGCACGCACTCAGCCAACTAAAAAGAGGACTTGTTTTGCCAGCTTCATTAGCGTTCTGCTAATTAGCCGAGCATCTGATGGATCTCTGACAGGCTTAATGATTGGAGATGACAAGCTCCGCACGCTGTCACGCTCGACAATTAGGTCTGCGGCGCGGCTCCTTGTAATCAGCCTGATCTTACATCGTCCTCATTTGGCCCCTGGTCCCCCCCTCCCTCCATACAGGTGAGGGTTGGGCCCAGCAGGGACGTGCAGGAAGGAAACCAGCCTCTGCGCTGTGTCCAAGTCCTAAAGGGTTTGATCTGTGCGGGTTAAGTAAGCAGTCAGTGTTTATGATGGGGAGGTATTTATTTGCTCAGTGGTCCTGACAGAGACAAAGGCTTGGGCAGCTGCTGGGCTTTTGTCTGAGTTCTTCAAAGCTGAAGTCCTGAGCAAACACGATTGTTTCTGGACAGGAAGCAGGAACTTCAAACATCCAGAACGTTTGGTTTCACCTGTGGGGGGGGGGGTTTCTAAAGCCCCAGGCTGCACTTTTTACCTTCAAAATGTCAAAGGGGCTGGCTTTTGTTCAGGTCGTTCTCCATCCTTTCATCAGGACGTTTGGGGATTTGGGTTTAGTTCCGGCCTGGATGGGCTCACAGTCACACCTTTAAAGGTGTCAAATGACAGAGTTACACTTTTTTGTCGGTTAATCAAATTTGACAAATCCTGGATTGAATAATTTATTCAAAATATTTTCACAGCAACAAGAAAACTGTGGTAAAACGAGACAGAATTCTGAAACCGAACAATGGGGGGGTCGGTCCTGCACCTTCGTCTCTCACTTCAGTAAAGAGAATTCAATCCCTCGTTTTGTCTCATCTTTCTGCTTTTAGTTTTGTGTTTTCACCAAAAAAAGCCACACGTTTTTCTTCTGCATTTTCTTCCATTTCTTCCACTAATCCTTTGTAATACTGCCCCCCCATTCTCTGACAGATTTAACTTCTTACCAAAAACAATCCGTTTCTAGTTTGTGTTGTCATGAAGCTGTTCTCAGGTAACCCTCGGGAGTCTGAACTCACTGGTCAGGTTGATTTTTAGACATTTTTCTGATTGTTTTGACTTTATCTTTGTTTGATTTTATGCATTTGTATTTTGTCTCTAAAAGTAAAACATAAACAGTTTAATTGACATTTTTAATGATTTTTGCAGTAAAAAAATGACTCCATTTATTCCTCAGAACTGAGTTTTTGGACAGGTTCATTGTGGAATTATAATGTAATATAACAAAAAAAAGATATATTTAAAAGGAAGCTGGGGTTGTAGTTAAAAGATGGCTATCAAGCATTGCCACCAAACACTGTCTTAAAGATGAAATACCAAATCAAAATGTAAAACCTCTCAGAAAGGGCCCAGACGACAGCGGGTTCAAAAATAGAGGTAAAAACAAGTGTAAATAAAGGTGAGACTTTAGAGCCAGTTCAGGTTTTATTTTGAAATCAGCCTGGAGGTGGAGGGATTTGTGCCTCCAGAGGTGACGAGGGTTCAGGTGTGGGCTGAAGGTGGAAGTGGAGCATCGGTGGATGTGACAGGTCACAGACAGCTGCTCAGTGGCGCCATCCGGCAGTCGGAGGACTTTCCCTTTCAGCAGCTCGCTGAACTGAGAGGCTAAGCATGATTTATGTAAATATTACCATCAAGACAGAACTGTTGCTGTCCAGCAGGAGATAGATGGCAGGCGAGGGGGGAGCAGCTGATTTCTGTGATTCCTTTGCATCTGTGTGTGTGTGGGTGGGTGTGTGTGTGTGAGTGTGTGTGTGGGAGATTGATTGTAGATGAGAGTGGGAGATTAATCACGCTTGATGTGTGTGAATGTTGCTCTCGCGGTGGATCTAAGTGGAGATGCAGTGGCCCATTTAAATCTACCGGCTCTCAGATTCAGAGGAGGTGGCGGGGGTGCATTTTCACCTAGTTGGGCTCTCAGTAGGACAAACTCCTGACCTGCTGGAGGACACTTTGAGTGATCTGCTGTTTATCCGTCAGAAATTTCGCAGAAGCAAAATTCTTGTTCCTTTTTTTACATTTAAGAAGGAAGCTTTGAAAATTGTTGCTTTGGCTTTCTCCTAAAAGTTCCTCATTTTCTGCTCCACGAACACTTCAAAGCCATCACCAGGAAACGCCCTTTCAGACGCAGCAGGAGAAGTTCTCCTCCTCAGAGGAGGAAGAGGAAGAGGAGGACACCGAGGATGCTGGTCATGTTCTGCTCCTGCTAATGAAACGGGGACATTTGAAGGGCCTCAACAGAAAAGCTGCAGCGGAAGCAGAAAGAAAAGGTCACGACTGTGAAGTTCACGCTCTGTGCTCTGTTCAGCTGCAAGAGAACGTCTCGATGATTGTTTCTGAAGGTTTCTTGATTATCTCACCGTTTTCTGAAAATATGAATCCTTGATTGAAATTCTTTGTTTTCCTACTTTTACCTGGAAGCCTCTTCTGCATCAGGGTTGGAGTTTGTCTGGCATTACAGGTTCCGATCCAAACGTCCGTCCTGCAGAAACGATGTGAGCGCTGCGATGAGGCCCTTCATGCAGCTTCAGCCGCTGCTGCATGAAAACCTCCAGCTCCTCTGGGAGATTCTTGCTTCAACGTTTCCTTTAGTTTCATGCTTTTTAACAATATTGCTCAAACCGATGGGGAGGGGCTTCAAGCTGTCAACTTTCTGCTCTTAGAGGACAAAGAACTTCAACAGAATGTTCAGCTGTAAAGTTTTACAGCACAGAAAACCCTTCACACCTGTCACTGATTCTGATTCTGTCACATTTTTGATCCTGAAAACATTTCAATGTTTTTGCTCATTTTTGTCTTTTTTACTCAAAATAGTTTTTAAAAAGCACATTTTGCATTTATCGGAGCATTTCTAGTGGGATTTGTTGCTAAGTATTCCAACAATTTTGGACATACCCTTTATTTTTTAACCGTTAAAATCATTTTTTCATGATATTCCTCTGCTCCTTTTTGTGTGTTCAGCATCTGTAGCTCGTTTAGCTTGAAGCAAATATGTGACATTTTTTTGCTTCTTTTTCTCTTATCCTCTCCATCTGTCAGTAATCAATCACACAGGTTTTAAGGAGAACATGAACACGGATGTTTTAATCTCAGCTTGATTCAAACTTTTGCTGAACTTTTGGTCACCAAACGTGTTTTGTTCTCAGAGACGTTTGGCTCATATTTATGTTTAATAAGGAATATATTACTAAATAACATGCAGATAAAAGGCTTTTATTTTGTAAGTATGAAAGCAGCTCTGGAGGTGGTTTCTTTTGCTCGTGTCACAGCGAGCGGTTTGAATCG
This sequence comes from Adrianichthys oophorus, assembly GCA_036245035.1. Lineage (NCBI taxonomy): Eukaryota > Metazoa > Chordata > Actinopteri > Beloniformes > Adrianichthyidae > Adrianichthys > Adrianichthys oophorus. The sequence goes on from BSAI01000104.1 coordinate 27,688,085, forward strand.
GAGGCCGCTTTCAGTCGCCACCGTCACTTTGAAGCTCGTGTCGCCTATAAATGTGGAAGTGGATCCAGCATCCTCATCCTCAGGAGCCTCCCCCACATGAGAGGTGCCACATTTGACACGACCCCTGCAGACGGCGAGCCTCCAAACTCCTGGTGCTCCGGTTGCTCTCTCCCACTTCCAGGGTCCTCCTTTCTTCCTCCCGCCTTCGCTCTGAGCGGAGTGAGTTTTTTCCCAGGCAGCTAACTGACATCATGATTTGTTATGGCCCTCCTCTGCCTGTTTCTGGCCCACTGTGCCACAATGAACCCTGGTGGGGGGTGGGGGGCTCTGGCATGGTTAAATATTCTATCATAGGGAAAGACAGAAAGGGAATGAGATTGTAAAAAAGATTATGTGCATGGCTAAGAGTAGTGAATGAAAAAGCAAGCAAGTAGACAAACTGCAATCATGGAGGGAGAGGAGGAGAGCGCAAGGAGGCAGCTCCCCCCTCCCGGCTCCCCTCCATTCCTGGAGGATAAGTGGCTGATGCTTTCTAAACAGTGTTTCTTTTCCTCCCTCTCCCAGAATCTTCCGTCATGGCGCCCATTAGGTTGACAGCTGTCAATTAGAGCTCCCTTGGTCTGGCGCGCTGCACTTTATTGCAGGCAGTTGATGCTGTCATTTCGCTCCCAGTTTCGCCTTGAGCGTTATCACGAGCGCTCAAACAGTCAATAGCTGATGCATCAGCAGTTATTTCTTAAATTGGCTCACAAGGCTGCATCCTTCTCCCAGTCCCCCCCCCCCACACTTCCCTCTGCTCTGTCTGTCTCCTCACTTTCCTCCCAAAGATAATTTTTTGAAGACAGAGTCTGTGGAGGGGGTTGGGGGGTGGCGTTCCACGCGGGCTGTACGTCGGGAAAAACATTGCAGTATCAGACAAGCTGAAGACTTCAGGCCATCGCGTTGGAGGTTGTGAGTTTGAAGATGGTCCTTCCTGCTTGATTTTAAAGCCCCACTCTGATGAAAATGGGCTTTTCAACATGTTCTTGTGGCATTTCTCTGAAGGAGGACAAATGTGAAGGAAGTGTAGCTTAACATTGCATTTCTGAGTATTTCTTTATTCAAAACATTGTGAATGAGGAGCAGATGAAAAAATGCAGTTGGAAAAGATCGTATTTGTGATGTAGAAAAAAACGCCACAAGCTCCCAGCTCTCAACGGCCAAAGGTCCCGCCCACCGCTCTGCAGAAATGAAGTCCTAAACGATGCAGGTTTAGTGATTTTGGCTAAAAACTGTATAATCACAGTGAAAAGACCACTGGGAATGCTTTAAAATCCATCAAATGATGATTGGAGTCAGACTTGAAGCATCAAACACTCAGGAATGTGGAAATGGGTGGAGTTCAACTTCTCAGGTAAAGAGAATGTTGGATTTTACGTGACGGACATGAAAAACGTATCTGTAACCAAAAGCTCCTTTTGAATGACGCCTTTCACAGGAAAGCAGGAAGTTGACGTTTCATACTTCCTGGTGCAGAGCGGAGAGCGCCCCCTGCAGCTGCGTACATCATGAGGTCTAAGCATTATGGGAACTGACAGTGACAAAATATTAAAACACAAGAGACCTTCTTAGCAGCGTTTGGATGATTCCGGGAATTCCAGGAACTGGTCAGCTTCCAGTGGAGCATGAACCTGCCATCAGTTCACACAAATCCTAAGATCCGTAAATATCTTCACAACACACCTACTGTACCCGGAAAAGCTGAATCCCATTTTTATGCTCTGACTCCGTCTTCAAGATGTGACGAGAAATGAAGCTTCTACTTAAAGATGGATGAGTGACCCTCTCCGTGACTCAGGGTTAAACCCCACATGACCTTTCACCGACCACCACCCTTCATTTTAGACACTCAGTGGAGGTCAAAGACGAGTGGAGAGCTGCAGGAATCACTTCACCTCCGACACGTTTAAACTACGTTTAAGTTTAAAGACAAAACTACAAGTAAAATGAGCCATGGCTGCTGTCATCTCTGATCAGTTCAGATAAGGCGGCGTATAGATCCCACAGAGCAGTGGTCTTCATACCGGTGCCGGTCTATGGGTCACCTGGTACCGGGCCACGAAATAAAAAACGTCTTATTTTACTGGTTTTACTCATCTTCTTCTAAAGGAAGTTTTATTTTGGAAAACTAGCCAATATTCTCCACCGCATCAATAAGTCGTTCACCCCGGTCGTAAATACCTTCTTAAAGCGGCTGCTCCCCAACCAGCAACAAGACTTTATGACGTTACGAGGATGTTGCTAATAACCCGATGAAAAAATATTCATTATTATGGTAAAAAAAACAAATTCTGACAGTTTTATTTATTTATTTATTTGAATGTATCCACCACACTTTAAAAGTCAACCGAAGCTGAAGTTGGCATCTGATTATTAGCTTCCACTCTAACGATTTAAGGACAATATATTCCACACTTAAATCTAGAGTACAAACACAGTTTAAAGTGGCTGCAGATGTTTTACTGAGAATGAAGATCATTAGAACTAAGTTCATGATTTGTGAAAACCTGTGAAAATGAACAATTTTCCTACAGCAAATCTCCATTTAGCAAGAAAATACTCCTCTGTGTTATACTGGTCAAGATAAAAAAAAACCCACTAAACTAAGACCATTCTTTTTGCACTGAGGGATAATGTAAACCTGAACGTCAAAGTGCTAAAATGGTCTTCTATGAAAACATGATTTGAAATAATTCTGCCATTAATTTTCACAAATGGAAAAAAAGGTTTGCAAATCAACAAAGTGTTAATAGGAGAATAGGATTCACCCGCAGGTCTGCATCTCTAACTTCAGTTACAAATATTACTATAAAACTACTTTTTATGCTTTTACTTTTTGCTATAAAATAAAAATACAAACTCCATGAAAAAGATGAAGATCTAAATGTAAAATCAAAGCTCTGCACCAAATCCATGTTGTGTCAGTCTTGAACTCTGATGTCTGATTGGCTGATGGGTTCACCCAGGGGCACTCTGGGAAAGCAGCAAAACCAGGAAGCTGAATGAGCACACACACGGCAGACGTTTGTGACCTCTGGGAGTCCTGCAGCAGGACGCATTTTTCTCGGCTCATTTCCAGCATCCGTGCAGCTGCGCCTGCACGTCTGCCTTCAGCATGTCTGCGTGTTGAAGGCGCTCACTGGGACGCTGCACACCAGCGTATGAGCGTGTGCATCTTTGAGTGTCATCTGGGCTCGGCTCCAGGTCCGGGTCTCTTCTTACCCCCCAGTAGGGGTTTCCTTTGTGTGTGCAGAAAAATGTGCATTTGGGGAGTTTGTGCACGCGGTCAGACAATCAGACGAGCCTCCGCCCGCCGTTCCCACGCTGGCTTTGGCTGAGCCCAGACCAGACTGGCAGACATCAGTCCTGTGTGTGTCTGTGTGTGTCTGTGTGTGTCTGTGTGCAGCTGTGATGAAAGGCAGGGGACCCGCCTCAGGTCCTGTAATCAGGGCAGGCCTGGACTGACATCCTTCTCAAGCTGACAGATTCAGCATTAACACACATGCGCATGCTTGTGCACATCCATACACACACGTCTGTGTATGGATGTAAGCTGCCCTGTTCTGGTCTGGGAGGTCAGGTTCTGGTTCAGTTGCGGCAGAACTAGCGCGTTTAAAGCAGCAAACGTGGGCTTTCCATCTGTTTTGTGTCTCAAAGAGCTTTAGGAGCATGGAGGCAGGTGACGGGGAGGGGAGTCGCCCGTGCTGGAAAGCAGGAGGGGGAAAAAAAAAGATGTGAGAGATGAGAGGAGAGGGGAAGAAGGCTGTTTTATTTTATACTGTGAGGGCCTGTTGCTAATTAATGTTTCTTGGTCGGTTTCTGTCGGAGCTGAGTAATGTTTTTGATCTTTATGCCTGATAACTGCATACCTAATGAGATTTCAAAGCTGGTGGAGATGGGAGTTGCTGCTCCCTGCAATTATTGACAGATGCCTTTTCTCCGCCACTGGCTGCCGCACCATAAATCCTTCCTCGGTAATGAGCTTGAGAAGTGCCACCCTGCCAGTGAGCTAATGAAACCAAGCAAGGAGGGGGGGTTTGAGGGGGTGTGCCTGTTTGTGTGTGCATGCGTGCAAAAGAGTGCATCACACTTCTCTGACACATTTTTTTCCCTGTAAATGCACTCTGCAGATGTCAGCCACCTCGCCTGGTAGCGACAAAGAGAGAAAAAGAGGCAGATAGAAAAAAAAAAAAGAAGAGAAATATAAAGGCGGCTTCGCTCCGTCTCTCCACCTTATGAGAAGTTTCAGTGGCGGTGCTGCTGGTGGGGAGGGGGCGCTCAAGTTACAGCCCCATGCTAAAGCTATTTGTCTAGGTTTGGCTGTTTTATTTGAAATACTAGCATGAGTGTTGCCAAACGGGACTGTGATGGATACCGCCGCACTCTCCTCGCCGATTGCCTGCCCACACCGAGCAGCAGCTTCTGCTTTTTTCTCATCAGTGAACTTTATGAAACCAGGAGCTCCGCAGCTCCCCACAGAAACCGTCTGTTTGTATCCAAAACTATTGCTTTTGCTCCAAAAAGGTTTGATGGTTGGAGAACTACACCATAAGGTTGACGTGGCCAACGTTTCTGATGCATCCTTCAGGGTTGTAAATGTTTCTTTGGTTTTACCAACAAGGTGGTTTAATAAATGAAGTTTTATAACGCTGAGCTAACGGTGGGCTGGAAATGCCACAGTTCTTAGATGAAATCCCAACCGTATGTTATACCTTTGAACCAAATCGAGGGGAAGGTGGTTTCTTGCGTCCCTCCTGCACATGTATGTTGACTTATTTTTACACACTTATATTAAAAAATAGATTTTTCTGTTTACTTTTTGTTGTTGCTTTGTAAAACACAACCGAAACCAAAAGTCAAAGTTTGAACTGAATCGTGGTGAGGGGACTCGTAGGACCCCTGCTGTCGGCTGAACCGGGATATTTTCATCTTTTGCAGTTTCCTGGCGCAGATGGCAGGAGGAGTGTTTGAGTCTTTTTGCTTCTCTAAATGATTTTCAGCCTCTCAAAGTGATTTCTACAAATGTTTTAGCATTTGCTTAAACTGCTCACGGGTCAAAGTGTGAAATTGAGAGAGAGCTGGCTGCAGACAAGATGGCGCCTGACATCATATGTTAATCCCAACCCGAATCCTGAAGTCTTCAGAATTGTTGAAAAACTTTGAATAAAGCTCAAAATGAAAAAAAGAAAACATCATTGTTAGGTTTTCCAGTTACACTTTTCCTTTTTTTGTATATGGGGGCCTTCCAGTTCCGGCTGAGGACTTCCGGTTCTGGATGTTGACGTCTGCAGCCAGGTCCTCTTGGACAAATCGGTCAAAACTGCTCTCCATTTTCCTTCTCAAACATTCGCCCTTCAGAATTGGGTGAAAATGGCTTTAACTCCTGATCTCTTGGACCTCTCCAGTCTCTCGCAGCGCACAGACGTTAAAATGGACTTCAGACTCGGGGCAACAAACCACATGCTGCAAAATCAATGTGAAGGCTGTTGTTACCGAGTCGGAGTACGAGAAATTAGTTTCAACACCTGAAACAAAGCCAGTGTGTGGAGTGGGAGGTGCTTAAACTATCAGCAGCTCACAAAACATCTGCCGCATTGTTTTACAATCGTGTTTACTGCTTTAAGTTGCATTCTGAATTCAGGTCAACTCCCAAAGAGTTTTTGTTGAAGAAAAGAAAAGGGAAGTAGAAACATTTTGATTAAAATCAGTAATCAGGATTTGATGTGAAAAAATGAGAGGTTTTTTTCAGGCCACATCCTTCTGCCCTAACCTGGACGTTCACGGACGCTGGGATTTTTGCAGAGGAGCAGACTCTCTGCCAAACAGTCGATTTCCTTCTCCTCATCGTCCAGCCCATCCATCACGCAGCCACCCTTCTCCTCTGACGCCGGGATGCGTGTCATTTATCAAACAGGGCCTTGCCAGGGCCACACGTGCACGTGCTGGCATGCACATACGTGCGCTTCTTCCTCTCCTCTGGGGTCCTCTTGGGGATGATGATGGTGTGGATGAGTGAGCGATCAGCTGCACTGATTCAGCTGAAAAAGCTACCTTTAACACACAATGACTTGTAATTCCCTCAGAAGATGGAGAAGCCTTCATACTCGGATGAGCCGCGTGTTGGCGCGTTGACCGTTCACAGACGTGTATCCGTCATGATGTCTTCTCTAACACGCACAAACTCAGGACTGCGCTTTGGGACTCTCCTCACTTTTCTGTCTTTCAAAGGAAGGCTTTATGGAAGATGGATGCTCCTTTAAAAAAAGAGGCCGTTGATGGATACAAATCCGGCCCCCCCATTCATCACTGCTATTTTATTTAGACTGGATGGCTACAGAGCTGTAACCTGAGCTACAGCTGTGTGTGTGTGGGGGGGTGAGGACATGGCAGGTGAAGGGAGGGGGGGCAGGAAGTATGAAAACGAACTGTCTGCTTTGAGTTTACGTGGAAGCTATGCTGCTTTTTTGGCGCGTCACAATAAATGGATATGTATTGTGTTTCATTTTTTTAAATAATCATATTTTACTGTCACATAAACTGCTAAAACTATATTTTTTTGTAAATTTGTCCAATTTTTCTTGACTTTTTGCACGCAAGAAGCAATGATTTTCTGGGGAAGGTTTTTCTCTGAGCTGGAATGACCTTTTAAAGAAAATGAAAGTTAAATAAACACAACTTTATTTGTAAAAAAAAAAAAAAAAAAAAAAAAGTCAAAACACTGGATGAAAGAACTTGTGATAAATCTGCAAAAAGAAACTTGAGAAAATAAAACTTTCATGAGTGTTTGTGTGAAGCCAAAATGTTCCTCATTTCTGAGATCTTCAAATATGCAGCAAACTTCTTTCTGCATCATAAATGCACTTTGGAATAGACTGTTTTCAAAAGATTCAGGAGAAAAACAAAAAGGTTCCACACAGACTGCTGGACCAACCCTAACCGTCTTCACAGCACCTGTGAAAGTTCTTTGATGTTGTGTTCTGCTGTGGAGAACTGTTCTACTATAGAACCTGAACGTAGATTCCAGTTTCTCGTCCTTCCTCCTGGATGAAAGGGACATGTGGAGCCATCCCAGCTGTGTGAAGGTCCAGCTCTCCGCTTGTGAGCTGCAGATCTGAAATGGGGAAAAAGGTGCTGATGGCAGTCAGGGGGCAGATAAACCAAACAAACGTTTTTCTGGTTCCAAACGGGAAGAACCTTCTCCTGGTTCTGACCGTGATCACATGTTTCGCCTAAAGATAGAACACACTGAACTGGGCCGGCTCCAGAGGATCTGCAGCTCATCCAGACATGAACCTCATCTGTCTTTATCAGAACTTTGGTTTCCATCCATTCCAAGTGACCATCTCCAGGAACCGCTTGTTTTTCCCATCATCTTCCTCTTCCCTGCTGCTCTTCAAGCAGTTCCTGAAAGCACAGCCATGGTCACCTCAAACATCTCTTTTTTTTTTACATCTCTTTATTTTTATATTTATACTGTTGAACTTCTTAATTCTATTTTTTTTTGTTTGTTTTGTTTTAGCTCAAATTTCTGTATGTTTGTTTCCTTTTTGCTGTTCCAATGGCTGACCCAGGACCAGAGAGACAAACGTCATTTCACGCTGTGGTGAAAGGATGAATAGAGGTCCTTGAATCCTTGAAATCCTTGAACCTGCTGAATGAGAACGTGGGCATGAAAAGCTACAAGAGATCATAACTGATGATGTGAGGTTTGATGAGAGTTCTGATTGTGGAGTGAGATTTAAAGCATTGTAATCCATCTGCAGAGGAACATACGTTGATGATAAACACAGCAACAAATTCTGTGTTTGGTCAGATCTTAGGAAACTAAAATGTAGGAGTTGATGGCAGAGGTGGATTGTTTTTGAACTAAAGAGTGAGATTATGGGAAAATTAAGGGATTTTGACTTTTTTTTTTGTTTTTAGACTCTTCCTTCTTTAGAATGAAGGTTTTGTAAAGCAACTCAGTTAAAGGATGTTGTAAGGTAGTATAATTGCAGAAGTTGGGGTTTAACACTCCTCCCTCTTTAGAAAATTACTTTAAAATAATCTTTAAAGTTCAGAAAATGTTGACTTATTCCTTCTCTATTCCTTTGGCTTCAAGCTTGTGTGGTTGTCGTTCAGATGGAAGAAAACAGGACAAGTTCCAGCTGTCCAAGTTAATGGCAACAAAAGAAGAGAAGATGTCTGAAATCTGCAGGCTGTTTGTAAAAACTTGAAGGACAAGTTCCTGTAGATATTTTTAGGAGAGTAGAAGAACAATGAAGACAGAAAAACATGACTTCTGTGCATCATTTGGAAACATTCCTGATTTCAGAAATCTGAACATCATCTGTGCATGAGTGTGTCCAAAGATGTTCTTCTCCCCCTTCTGTTGGTGTTACTTCACATCTCCTGAAAGGAAAACACGGTTCAAACTTCACATAAAACCTTTTTACTCTCACATAAATCTTTGGGAAGTTCTGATGAATTCAGAACTTTATCCGAACTCGTCTGTGAAACTCAAACATTTCCCCCTCCCCGCCGCTCGCCTCACTCTTCCCAGATCGGCGTAGCTCGCCCTGACGGTGTGATTTATTGTGGCCATCCATCTCTTCCGCTCATCCATCACCGGCCGGTTGCTAGGCAGCAGCTGTTTGCTTTGGAGCTGGACAGAGGGGCCGTCAGTCAGCGGCGGCAGGTGAGAAGCATTACCAACAAGTCGTTGTCATGCCGATTAATTAATCAAAGGCGAGGAAGATAATTAAAAAGATATGACCCCCTCGCTGATTCTGACCCACAGAACAGGGAGAGGAGGAGGGAAGAGGGAGGAAGAGGTGGTGGTTGGAGTGTCTGTTGTGGCCTGGATGCAGCAGCCTTGAGTTTGACCCCGCCCACAAACACTCAGAGACAAAGACTGAGTGCTGATAAAGGCGGCTCCCCTGCTCGCCAGTGGCTCCGCTCTAATTAATTATAAGGAGACAAGCTTAAAAACAGCAAAGGATTAAGGGAGAAAAGGCCTGGCAGAGGGAGCAGCTCCTCACAGTAAAGTGCACACCGGCTCAGCTTTAGTATGGGATGTTGGGTTTCTTTGACAGCATCTCTGTCCATCAACGGGCTGCATCAGAGATTCACTCCAGTCTTTGTTTTTATCCTCCAAACTGAAACTGTGGCTTTTTAGGGCAAACAGGCTAATATTAGCTGTCATTTCTCAGCAGATCACGTTTGCTTTGTCGAGAGTTTATGAGTCTAAAATACACAATTTTTACTGAAATAATATAAATCTGAACATAATCGTCTTGTTGCTGCACGTTTCTATCAGTTTAGGTTTAAATCCAACCTGAAATGAACATTAGACAAAACTGAATGGAATTTCCTCTCATGGATCCTTTTCCTGAATTGGAAAAGGCTGCAGCAGAGCTTTTTCAGTTTGAAAGCTACATCTATGTTTGTAACTGGACTTTAAATGATCAATGCGTTTAAATTCAGAGAACTCCTCCTATTTAAAACTGTTCTCATTTGATCAAAAGTGTCAGACTTTGTGTTTTTGTGAGACTTTTGACTTGTTTATTCATGACTGTTCTCTGCAGTTTAACCCTCTTTCTTCCTGTAGTTCTGTTCTAGAGCAAACATGTCATGTAGGTTTAGTTAGGGTCTATAAAAGTGCTTCAGATGGAAACAAACCTCATAAATATCTAGACATTAATTTAGTAGAAGTTGAGAATTTGACTTGGTCAAAATTACTAATGCAAATGTGAAAATTATGACTAAATATGTCCATCAATGTGAAAAGAATCACACTTTTTTTGTTTTGTTTTTCACAGTAAAAATAAAAAAGTGTGAATTTCCTGGCAGCAGCTCTGACATAAGAGTTCATTTTTACCAAAAAATGTTTGGAAAAGCAGTTTATTCCTGCAGGTCAGTAATCTTGTCACGCTAAGCTTCTCACAGGAAAAGTTTTGATTGAATTTTCCACAGAGCATCACGTAGAAATAATGCAGCAGTTTTCCAAAGAGGATTCAAATAAATCTTTTTCGGACTCTTTTCTTGTAAGAAAGCCACCATCCCATAATAAAACATGAAATGGTCTGAGGTGCAGCTTCATGTCATCAGATCAGACATTTTTAGACCGATTCAGAAGATCAATAATATTCTGCATTTGTCGTCTATCACAAACTGCTTCATTTGTTCAAAACTCTTTTAATTAATTTGTTTTTAAACAGTTTTACAACTTTTGACTAAACTATAAAAGTTGGAGAAGTAACTTGTGATATCCTTCTGATATAAAAACATTTGAATTTCCAAACTTTATTTGGTTGTGTTTTTGTACGATTCTCTTTGGGTTTCTGACCTCATTGGTAGGAGTTGGAGACTCCTCTCTGCTCCTCGGCAGGTTTCTGGCATCTTTTAATGATTTCTCACAGTTCTTCCTTTTCTGGACTACAAACTTGCAGAACCTCCTGATCCAAGCACAACAAGACACTTTAGTGAGACACATCAGCTGCATGGGAGACAGACAGATGAAGAGGCGCAGAGCAGAGGTTTTTCACGATTTCTTTTGTTTGCAATCTAAGCAGCAAAAGATGTTTCCTGCAGCTGCAGACTCGTCCATTGGCAGCGCGGGCAGCCGTGTTTTTCAGATCCTCTCAGCCTGTTTAACAGCAACAAACGGAGAAGCTCAACAGCTGATGATCCCTCAGATGAGAACTTCCAATCTCAGATCTGTGGAGCAAAGTGATGGACCAGACTGCTATAGCTGGAGATAAAAAAGGATGACCGTTTTAAATCCAAATAATAATCTTTTGGACAAACTTCTGTTGAAATCTGGACAGTTTGGTGTCGGATTCTCATCTTTGTCTCATCTGTCACAGTTACAGATCAGCAGTTTAGAAACTTGGCCGAGAACAAAATGAGAAGTTTCTGGAAACTCTGGAAACTCAGCTCCTTTAAAAAAAAAAAAAAAAAAACGAATAAGTGGTAAATTTTACTTTTTAAAAACATTTAGTAAATGAAACATGTGACCAACTGAGGCTGTAACCAGCATCAAGCAGCAGGAAGAACATCAGCCAGACTTCAGAGGGCGAAAGTTGGAAAAGTGACTCGTGAAGGAAAGAGTGTTCTGACGAGTCCGGCAAACGGATCCAAACCGAGGAGGGAGTAGATGACAGAAAGTTAAATACATTAATTGAACAAAACTAAACATAAAAGATAGAAAAACAGACACAGGGAGGAGCAGAACGGATATGACCATTAAAAGACACCGCTGGCAAGTGAACTCTGGTGTGAAGTTGAACAGAAACAGAGTGAACCAAACTCACACATTTTTACATTTTGTTACTTGTTTTCTCCTGACCTTTTTGCAGGATTTTTTTATGTTTATAATAATTGAGCAACATTTTTCTGAACTGCATCTTCACCGTTTATTTTCTGTGATGTAAGGAAAGTCTGCAGGGTTCTGTGGTTGTTCTGTGGAGTCTCTGAGATCCTCTGATCAGATTTTTCTGATTTCATTTGAACTTGATGCTACAGACGATGGACTTGAACTCCAGCTATTTTTTGTTTGTTTGTTTTCTTGTTGAGTTGTTATTTATTGAAGTCTGAGCTGTGTCTGCATTGATTTCACAGAACATGAATGTTCAGGAAGTTCATAAAAACCGCTTTGAACGATTCTTTATTTGAGTTTTCAGCTGCAGCTGAACTGAAGAAGAAAACAAAGAAGAAGACCTGCTTTCAGTGTTTTCTTTTGAACATTTTTTGTCATAGCATTGTTTTCCTGTTATTATTTTGGCAGTAAAAATATTGTATTGGTTTCTCAAGGCTGAACTTCAGCTGCTGATGTTCCCCTTCAGGTCCTTAAAGATGAGTTTGAACATTACATTTCTGGTTCCTGCTGAGCTCAGCGGTTTTACTGTTTGGTTGCCACAGCAACAGGCTGAGGCTGTGAAGCCAACGCTCAGTGGTGTGTGCTGCAGGCACATGCAGGATGAGACGCCTTTCCGGCCACGGCGAGATGAAGATGCAGGGATGGAGACAGATGAGTGTCAGGTGTTTCCTCAAGAAGTTAGACAGAAAGAAAAGGAGAAAACAGAGTTGGAGAGAGCAGAGGAGATGGATGCAGCAGACACAGCATCAGTCAGCATTTAACATTTTGCTTTCTACATTTTCTGTCACTCTTCCAGGAGTGATTTAGCCTCCAGGCTAGCTCCAGGTTATAGTCAGTCTCACTCAGCAACTCTTGCTGCCTAACACACACACACACACACACATGCACACCATCACATGTGCACACACACAAGTTGTAGCTTCCTGACAATCCAGCAACTTGGAACTGAAGGTTTCATTTGAAGCTAAAGGCAGAGAAGCTGCAGCGTCGGTTTCTGTGATGATCTAATCACTGATCTTTGTCAAGTTAACATGGAATTGATTGACCATTAAAAGCATTAGAAGGACTTTCTGCCACAGATCTACGGGCCGATCAATTATTAGGAACCATTTTGGTACTTTTGAAGCAGAAGATATTGTGTTTTTTGCCAGTTTTATCAGTTCTGATGAAAAAAAGAAATCATTTAGCAACCCCCCCCTCATGTCATCTGGCCCTCATTTATCTGGGCCGCCCTGCAGGAATCATCTCGCCACTTCGGCCATGACGTACGTGTGTGAAGAATGTCAGCTGTTGCGGGTTGATGGATCCATGGTGAGCGGGGCCTTCTGCACCCCCCAAGAAAAAAAACATCTGACTAAACAAACACGGGGATGGAGAGGGGGGGCGGGGTGCTGGACACAAAGTGAAAGCGTTTGTGAAATTACAGCTGCGAGGTGACTTCTCCAGGAAGTAAACATTTGTATATTAAAATTAATGAGCGTCGCTTGTGAGATGGTTTTGTTAGCTCGTGCACAAAGCATAAAATTGAAAATATTTCTAGAAGTCTTTAAAAGGTAAAGAGCATGTCAGTATATGAAGTTCAGCTGTCTGTGGAGCTGCTGCATCCGTTTGAGTGCGGGGGGGGGCAATGCCACAGATTTGATTTTTTCTGTTCTTGTTTTTGCAAACATCTCCATCGCTTTGCTGCATCGCTGCTGCAGTTTCTGAGGCCTGCATGCATGCGGCACGACCAGACGTGCTGGACGCCGTCTTCCGGACTGTGTGTCGGGGGGGGTGCACATGTGTGCAGCTGTCACATGGTGGGGTGCTCACAGCTGTTCCAGATCACAGCAGTCTGGCTACGACATGGTCACACCATGTATCATGTTAGTGATGAACTTTTTTTGGTGGGAGGGGTCATGAGTAACTGAGCTCAGAGCAGCGTTCTGCATTAATGCAAAGTTTCTGTGAGGAAAATCAGCATCTAAGTGGAAACTTTAAAACTGGAGGGTAGGGGGTAACCCCCCCGGTCCTGGGGTCAGAGCTTCATGTTTGTTTTATGTCCCACCTGCTGAACCAGGTGGAAGAACATGGAAAAGCAGCAGACACCCCCTCTAAACCGTTTGATCCATTCATTCAAAAGAATATGCATTTTCACAGTAAAAGCCCCTTTAACAAGGAAGGCTTTTATTTTGTAGAGACATTTATCTAAACTGGACCTATCTTTTTATGCTATTATCAATAGACTAAACATTGTACTATACATGTATGTAGTTATTGTAAATGTCATTTATTGACCTTTTGACTAAAATATTTTCTACTCACCTTTTTCCCTTTGTTTAACTGTAAATTTCAATTCTCATCATGAAAATGTTTTTTTTTCTGTTCACCATATTCAAAATAGAAATAATGACATTATTCCATTAAATGAGAGCTTTACATGATATTTAAATGCATTCCAAAGAATAAGAGTAAACTAGGTTTTTCACATTTTCTCCTCATGTCAGAGAATTCCCCTGGGAATGAAGGGATTCTGTTTGAACGCACAGCTGTGTTTGAGCAGAGAGGTGAGGCTTAAAAAAAAAAAAACTGACGCACTGCAACAACTAACCAAGACAACTAAATACAAAAATCTATTTAAAATATTTTCAAATTTTAAAATATTCTAAATGTATGTTTTTTGTATTTATAAAAACAGCATGAATGTTTTTTTAATGTTTCATACAAAATCTAAACTTTTATTTTAATCAAGAAGCGAAAACATTAGAGTCGCCAATTAAAACAACCAGTGATGATGTTAAAATCCTGCATGATGTTTCTGTACATTCTAGAAGCTCACGGCGCTGCTGCTGCAGAGGATTCCCTCATGCTGATGACAGAAAACTGGAAAACTAAAACTTCCTTCTGATGATTTTCTGCACATTTATTTTTCGAACAAACGACTTCACAAACCAATTCACATGCAATTTATGTTTGTACATGGATGGACATGGATGTGTGTTTTTGTAATGCATACACAAGTGTGTATGTATTTGTACACACATGAATGTGTGTATTTGTACACACATGTGTATGTATTTGTACATTCATATACTGTATATACAGTATATGAACGCACACACATTCATTTGTTATGACTGAAGCATTTTCTTGCTTTCGATTAGTTTTCTGTGTGACGTTTTCAACCATCAAAAGGGTTTTCTCCTTTATAACCTTATTTTTTATGTCATGTTTTGTATTGTTAGATCTGAATTTTTTTTTCTTTTTTATTTCAGTAGAGGTTTTTTGAAGGAATATAACAAAGACAATACTTGTGAAACTGATGATGAAAATTATTTTTTCAACAAAGGTTGGGTGCACTTTATTTAAACACAAAGAAACTTTTTTTTTTGCATAAATCCACACGTGTGTGTCCGTGTTCTGTCACAGCAAAGTGAGCGCGTGCAGACACACATGCAGCTGCACTCAAAGCTCTGAGGATTTTCCAAAGGAAGTCCGAACCCTTTATTCTAAACAGCAGACCCGAGTGCGTTCTGGCCGGAACCACACAAACCCAGTTTCAGGCAAACATAAGTGGGGGGGAGGGGGGGAGGTGGGGTGGGGGGTGGGGGGGGGGTATCTCTGCTATGCAGAGAATCCAAATTACCGGATAGGTTTTGATTACAACAAATATCATGTGTGTGTTTATTTACATATGTTGATACGCATTTTAAGTGACTATTACTTCTTATTCACGTTTTTAATGTATTCATTTTTGACTTATTTTATTCTATGTTTTATGCCAAGTGTGGTTTCAAGTTTTTCACTTGCGTCCTGAACATTTCTGTTCATAAAGCGGTGGCCTGTTCAACCTTTGACCTCTTAATTGTTTGCATCCTCTCCGATTGCGAGCGCATCTGTTTCTGATCAGGATTACATTACAACTGTCCAAAAGATCCGCTTTTTACGTGCAGCTCATATTTTCAAACTCCCGCAGGAACCAGGAGAGCGCAGCGTGCACGTGCACACAGTGCACGGGCAGGATGCAGCTGAAAGCCTCATTAAATGAGCCTCAAACATGGCTTGCTGCTGTAAACATGCTAATATTTCTTAATGGCGCACTCCTGCATTGATATGCATGTGAACTGTGGGTTCCACCCGCCCAGCTGCTGATCCGCTCAAAATCGTCTGCGCCGCCGCCACTCCAGAGCTCGCTGGCTCTCTGTTTTTTCAATAATATCAAGTGATTGAGCGGAACATTAGCAGGTAAAGCTGAGACTAAGATGACATAGAGGCCGTACATGCAGGAATTAAACCCTAATGCCATCATTCGGCCCGCTTCTGGAAGAACCCAGCATCGGCAGGCAGACAGTTCTGGAAGGGACGGATGGAGGCCTCCAGCTCCTCCTCCTCCAAAGACACGCCTACAAAAATAAGAGGTAAAAATGCATTCAGAGCATCGATCTGCTCCCTCTCAGGGTGGAGTGTGTCTTTAAGCTCATCCGGCTGGTTATTTTCAGAGCAAAAGAAGAGCACATCAGTTTTTATTAGCTTAATAAATCACCTTTGTTGTCAATCAAGCAGCAGAGAATAATTGGATATGGTTGAAGCCTTGCGTGATGGATTATAAATCATTCAAGATTAAATTAAAAGATAATGCACAAACTTAATGGTTTGTGTTTTGCAGTCTAAATTGCCTCGGAGCAGTGCTATTTTCCGGCTTTATTACAAGCCGTTTTTCTTTCCTCCCAAAAGCCCTCACATTTTACACCTTTTACTGCCTGGATGGAGCTCTGCCACGGCTCTTTTACATCCACACCCTTCTACTTTTACCCCCGATTCAGGCCTTTCTTTTGTCAAAATGCTGGCGTTAATGCGGCGAGGACAAGCTTTCTTTTACGTCTGAAATTGTTTTTGAGTGCTCGGCCTGTCTAACCCCCCCACTCAGGAGATGTGGTAGAAAATAAAGCAAAAGGAAGATGAGGCAGGCAGCAGGAAGACACAGGGAAAAAAGCTATATCATGTATATTATCCTCCAGCCAGTAAATTTAAGGGTGTCCGTTTGCGTTGGAACAGACCGGGCGTTATCATAATCGCCTGCTGCCTACTTGACAGGACCTTAAAGTGATCCTGTCGTTTTATTTACACCCAGACCAGTGTGTGATTTACTCTGAAATGCACTGGCATGCACACACAAACACGTCCTAACTTCCCCAGCGAGCCTGCTCGGGTAGGTTGGATGACATCTTTTGATCAGAGCTGTCCAAAGAGATCAAAGCAGACTGGCAAGTAATAGATACCCGGCAACTAACCAGACTGTGGTGCAGAGTATGTGTGTGTTTCTGGCCGTGTGCACGTACTCGTGTGAGTGTGGGAACCCAAAACATTTCTGCCCTCACTTTTTCATGTTTTATGCATCCCAGTTTTCTGGTTATTGTGTGGCGATGAACTCCATTTGTGTTCCTGCTTTTAGCGAGTCACATCTGTGGACCGATGAAGACCTGTGGTAAATATCAACGAAATAAGGCAAAAATGATATAGGAGAGGCCGCTGGTGAAAAGCGTGAGCAGCAGGAAGGAATGAGGAGACGAATGGATTGGAGGGCAGGAGGCAGAGCTGTTGGAGAGAGGAAGAACAAATGGGAGATGGTGGGAGTGATGGATCTTGTTCGGCCCTGCTTGGCCAACCCCACACACTGGAGTGTCTCCAGAGACCGGCGCTCATGACTCCAGGCTGCCCTCTGGGCTTTGGGAGACTGTGCCCGTGTCAGCCATCTG
This sequence comes from Adrianichthys oophorus, assembly GCA_036245035.1. Lineage (NCBI taxonomy): Eukaryota > Metazoa > Chordata > Actinopteri > Beloniformes > Adrianichthyidae > Adrianichthys > Adrianichthys oophorus. Next base: position 27,705,218 of record BSAI01000104.1, read on the forward strand.
AATAACAAAGAACAGCCAGAGGACAGTTTACTGACACTGGAGGGATGTGTGTGCATGTGGACGTTCACGCACCAACACCGGCTACAGGCGGAATGAGCTAATGTTTTACACAGACCAGCAGCGTCATGGTTACCAGACTCACCCGACAACTTCCATCACAAACGATCTCAGGAGGGGACTGGTATGGACGGCGACTGTTAAGGTTTATTTGGTACCAAACCGGTACTTTTAAAATGGTTCCAGCGCCTAACGGTGCTCAAACTGGTGCTTCAAAAACGTGCCATCTTTTTTCCAAAAATATTTAAGCTTGACGAAGCAGCGACCAAAACGCACTTTTACGCGTTTACGTAGACATTTCATTGGAAGTGGTCGATAGAATGCCGAACCCGGTGTGAACATAGCGCTACAGGATGGGCACCTCCAGCTGACTCCAGAGAAACAAACTCTGGGAATGAGCTAACCTGCTGATGATCCCTCACATGAAAGGTGTAATAAGATGTAAATGCTTTGGTGACGTCCACTCCACTCCATGTTCGCTGATGTCATCGCGCTCTGCATCCTCCCTGACTCTGTAAATGGAAATAAGGAAGTGGGCCAGGTGGATCCACACAGCCAAACCAACAGGTGGGGGGGGGTCAGGAAAATGCTGGAAAAATTAGAGAGACAACAAAACTGGCATCAGCCACTGGCAAGAAGGATATCATCATAAGAGAGCCAAAGAACAGAATGTCTGAGGAGAAGTAAAACGGAGAGGCCTAACCCAAAAACAGTAAAGAGTGGCTGATGCTTTTCTGTGATGAGAAGACCTGAGAGAACTGGAGAAAAAAGCCCAAAGCTTCTTCTGTCTGTAGGCAAAGGGAGGATGAGGAAATGTCTGCATGCTTTTCTAGATTATGTATTTCTATTCAGAGTCTCACTGGTCGCTTTCAGATGCTGTAAACACTAAAAAATTGCCATTTTTTTAAACTATAGACTTATGTAACAAAAGTCTGAAGTTTGCACACAAACCACAGTTTTTTTTTTTAAGAACTGTATACAAACTAGGAAAAAGATTGAAGCAAGATTTGTGATAGACATTACATTTTAGTTCCTTATCTATTTTTTGAGTTGGCAACTTTCTTGCTACATTTTTTTTGCAAAGCATAAATACTGTATGCAGCTTTTATTTAGAATTCAAATGCTTAAAAATCCAGCGTTTCTTTGCTATAGCAGCAGATTAAATTAGCTAATCTGCCTCACAAACAGAGTTTAGCAGACATAAATGAAATTCCTGAGGTTAACGCTCTGATCTAAAGCATCCCTTATAAACAGGAAGCACGAAAATCATGAAATGTTTACGAGGTGATCTTCTTATTTCCTGCAAATCCTGCACGATTTCTATGAAACTGAACACAAATGAAGGCAAAAGGAACAGAAATAAAAGCATTTGTCGTCTCTGTTGGCCTGTGAGAGAAACGAACACTCTGGTGAGAATCTCCAGCTGTTAAACACTTTCTTTGTCACGCAGGTCAGAGTGAGTTCAAATGTGAAAATAAGCCTCAAGAAGATGGAATAGTTCGCAGGAAACAAAAATGGAAAAAAGTGCAGAAACCAAAAGATCAAGTTTGAATGTTTTTTAGCCCATCAAAGTGAATAAACGTCCAAAATGCTACGAGGAAAAACAAACAACTAAGCCTTGTTAATGACAGTCCCAGGTGTTTTGGCGTGTTTGTCTTCATGGACGTATGCGTGTGCTTGCAGAGGGTTCACGCCATACACGCCAGCACTGCTCGTGCATGGAGCTGCTCGTGCATGGAGCTGCATAGGCAGCGTGAGAGCTGCTGTCGGGATCTCCTCTGCTTGAGTGGCACACAGAGATGATTAGCTGGGCTAACACGGCCCTCAGACACACCAACACACAGGAACACGTTACAGCAAATATAAAGCACTGGATCCAGTGATCCTCCAGAAGCAGCAGCTTGTCTGTTCGCTCTTACTCGCTAAATGATGCACAGTCATTTAACTAAATGACTGGTTTTGGGTTTTAAACAGACTTGCGGAAGCTGCCTAGGAACTTTTACCAATACAAATGGCATATAAAATGGACCAGATGACCGTCAGGCACTTTCAAAACACGGATGAAGACTCTGGATGAAGATGTTCTACTTTACAAATTCGAATGCTTTCTTATTTGTAGACTAAAGGACAAAAGGAATCCAGCAAAGTGGTTCAGGTTTATTGCCAGAACCACAAAAAGGCTTTTTCATCTGTTGGAAGTGAGTTGACCACTCATCTGGCCCCTTGTTTTCATGACTTCCTTCCTGTTACTACAGGACAATACAGTCCCTCGTTTAAACCTACTGTGATCTGTGGGTGGCTGGGCTGTATGTTAGCCATTTACGCACATTAAAACATTTAAAACGTAGACAGACTGACCTTTTAGACGTTCATAGATCTAAAACTCCAAATTCATTTCTGGCCTCTTTGTGACTCATTGTTGCTGTTATTGCAGAAAGTATTTTCTGAGCATCACAGCACTCAATTCATTCACCTAAATCAGTTCTTTTCTTTTTACTGAAGTTGTATGAAACAAAGCTTTTTCAAACCCTTTCTTAGTATTTAGCAGAAAATAAACATTTGAGAGTCAGGATCAGTGCTTAAGAACAGCCTTTTGGGTTTCTCCACTGATCTGAAGGACGAGTGACGTTTGTGTCACCGCGGTTCACCAAAGCAGAAAGAAAAAGTGCCACATTCCAGAGCGACTGCATGTTTAGAAGCTGTTTGGAGGAACTGCTCCAGTGACGTCCAAATCAATCCAACATCTTCTGGGATGAATGACACGCCTCCTGTCTGAGTGCGCTCAGTGGATTCATGCCAAGCACACACAGACACACACACACAACCAATTTGTCCGTACATGTCAGATCACAATAATTAACCAGCATCGATCCCAGATTGAATTAAGTTCATTAATGCAGGTTTCACTGTTGATTGGAGAAAGACGGGAAACGATAGCGAGGGTGGAGATTATCCCCCCTCAGCTCAGGCTGCCTTCAAGGAACAGGCAGAAACCGGGAAAAGTTGGTTTTCATTTCATGTCTCAGGAAAAAGCCCACAGAGCCTGATGTGGACAGAGCGTCCCCCACCCTTCAGTGAGGTGCACACAGAGCCTGCACAGTCTGAGGCGGAGTGTAAACAGACGGAACTGGCGTGCCTGCGTGTCCGTAAAGCAGTTACATAAGCCTGATAAACAGTTTGCTCACATCAGAACATCTGCAGATTGCAGGAGGATTATCTCACGTTCTGTGCAGAGCGCCTCAGCTTCCTTTTCTTCTCAGGTGTCTCACTCACTGACTGCAGGTTTTCCCTTCTCCATCCCTGCTGCTGCTGCAGGAATCATCCTGAATTGATCTCACTTCAAGGTATTTTGTTAAAAAACATTCCTGGTTTGTGATTTTAAATTTACAACATAATCCAGTCTGATAATTCCAGACTCAGGCATCTCCTCCACTCTGCTGGTGGATCTTCCGGAACCTTTTCCATCTCATCCAGAAATTTGTCCTTCTCTCTTCTCAGTAATTAAATTAATTAAAAGAGCACCTGCAAACCTGTGGCGTTTGGAGCCGCTCTGCAAGTTTTTTTTTTTTTTCTTTAGTTCATCTCAGAGTTCCTGCGTCTTTCCCGTGAATCTCTGAGCCTGGGCCAAAGCCAGCCGCATTTGGGCACGTGCACTGATGTGTGTTGGTCTGTGTGTGGCCTCAGTGTTGAATTCTTTCCAGAAGTCAGTGCCCCCACCATAACCCATGAATCGGTGTTTCTTTAGTCCTCTTTATCTCTCTTAACATTGTTGATTCTGCTGCAGGTTTACTGCAGTTTCTGCTGCAATAAATGCAGAATAAATGATGAATGAACACGAACGGTTGCTCTTCCGGTCGCAACATTTCCACCAGCTGTGAAACTTATAGCTTAAATCAGCACCGCATCAACAAATCATCACACAAGAATACCATTATATTAATAACAATCATTCTTGCAGATAAATTCTGCTTTGACCACAATGTCCACGATGATCATGAACGCATCAGTGTCTGGAAACGAACGCCAACATGTCTGCCGAGTAAAGGGCAACACTGCGTGTGAAGCTACAGTGATAAGTGCAGGGAAAAAGATTGTAATCTTTAATAGAAGTAAAATAATGATTTAAATACTGGTTTACTGACTGATCAATGAAATCACTTATGTTTATTTTATTACTGTTTACATTATTTTAGAAGAGTAGAAATCAACAAATTCTGTCTTAAAAATATCTGACAAAAGACCAGTGCAGAAATTTACCCCTAAATAATTTGTAAAAAATAAAAATTGTCAATAACTAACCCTTTACAAAAAATAGTTTCAATAGATCTTTAAGGTTTGAGGGAAGAAATTAAATTTCCCATCTAAAAACACAAAATATTCAAATGTTTGATTCATTACATTAGTTTCTTAAAATTAGATGCCTTAAAGATTCAAAAGGCAGGTGTGTGGGAAGTATGTTTGGTGGGGAACAGCCTACAAAACCTGGAAATGCTTCTAGAAATATGTCAAACTACATACATGAAACCATAAATTAATTTTTCAATTGCTCTGTCAAGAGACTATTTTATTTGTTGATAGAGTCATGACGTTAAAGACCCAGTCTGATGAAAATGGTGTTTTAACATGATTTTGTGGCATTTTTCTGATAACGGAGGACGTTTATAAAGAAAATTAAGCTCTGATTTGTATTTCTGAGTATTTCTTTTTCCAAAACATTGTGAATCAGGAGCAGATGAAAAAAACACAGTTTGAAAAAGTTCGTAATTGTGACGTAGAAAATACGCTACTCCAAGCTCCCTGCTCTAAGCTCACAGCAATAGTGGTGGAAAGGGGGGCGGGGTTGCTCTGCATCAGTAGTTCCGCCCACAACTCAGAGCTGAATTTCTAATGAACTGCAGAAACTGTCTTCAAAATGACTTTTTTTTTTTTATTTTGACTAAAAACGGCATTGGATCAAAAGATGATGGGAGTGGGAAAAAAAATAAAGATTCTTTTCTGAAACCAAGTTTAGCTTTCAGATTTCTGCGTCAGTGTGTGTGCGTGCAGCCACTCCTGCTGCATGTAGGTGGATGTCTGCACGCAGCTTTCATTCACCACAACAGTCTGGCTACAGAGCTCCTCTCTTCTGCATTTCAGACACTATTCCTGTCACACAAATGCAGCGAAAGGTGATTTCCCGCCGATACTTGGCCATGATGGAATGCCTCACCCACAGCATTGTTCTCTTAAACAGCTGTTGCTTTGGCATGATGCAGAACAGATGGTGTGTGCATGCGGGGCTACTCAGCTGCACGTATGTGCAGGCGGTGGATGCGTCTCAGACACGGGGGGAGGGGGGGCAGTGGCGAGGAAGCTCTGGGGTGCAGCGTGGTGATAAATCTTCAGTTTGAACCAACCAACAGCTTTTGAGTCTGTTACAGAAAATCCTTTTATTTCTGGCGTGTTTGTAGCGTTTCAGGAGTAACCCTGTCGTCGGTGGACTGAAAGCAGGAACAGATTGCACTTTCAACAGAGGAACTGCAGTGGCAAACAGTTGCTGCACAACAACACTTTGATTCCAACCACAGTGTGTGTGTGTGTGTGTGTGTGTGTGTGTGTGTG
>BSAI01000104.1:27710885-27733934 GCA_036245035.1 Adrianichthys oophorus
GTGTGTGTGTGTGTGTGTGTGTGTGTGTGTGTGTGCGATACAGAGCGATGTGCAAAGTGCTCTGGGATATCTGCGTCTCTCTGCATCTGTTTATCCTGCGGCGGGGTTGTATCATCACCGGTGGCAACGAACGGCCTGACATTGACAAAGACTCCTCTCAGTTCTGCTGCTGATGCTGTGCGAGGTCGTGCAGACACGTGCACAGGCACACACACATGGCTGGCCTTGCTCAGCGAGGTCTCTGCTTATTATCACAAAAGTGAACATTAAAAAATGGAATTCTGGGATTGTGTTTCCTCATTAAAGCCGTTGATAGGAATGGGTTTGCTGGTTTAGAAACATCATCACAAAAATGCCTCGCTTCTTTTATTGAATGATGATTGTGAAGAATCAAAGGTTCCTCTGGACATTTTTTTGCAGCAGATTCATTTTTGCACTTTGTGGAGTTTGCATGTTTTCCTTGTGCCTGTGTGGATTTTCTCTGGAGATTCCAATTTCCTCTCACACTCCAAACACAGGCTTTGTAGGTTGATTGGTGATTCTAATTTGTGTCTTGGGTGTGCATGTGAGTGTGTGTGGCCCTGTGATGGACTGGCAACCTGTTCAAGGTGGACTTGCCCACCTTTTGCTAGGATAGGCTCCAGCAATGTGTGACCCCTTAAAGGATTCAGGGTGTTCAGAAAATGGATGGATAGATATTTACCCTTAAAAACTTGAAAATGTATAGCCCTTTAGGCATCAGCTGACCTTTGTTGTATTTTTGTGACATTTTTTTTTAACAATTATTAATTTTTGGAATTTATTAAACGGTATTTTGCAAAACAATTTTAGCATGATTACACCTTTTTGTGGTTATTGTATATAGTGGCTACATTACCACATTTGTGGTTAAAAACTAATTTAGTTTTTAACCACAAGTGTGGTAATGTAGCCACTATATTTAAATGTTGTTGTCAGTATCTAGATTTACATTTATAATCTTACTCAACATCTTTAGCTAATTTATTCTTGATGAAGTAACTTATTACTGGTATTTCAAAAGCATTTTTCAGGAAATGCAGTTTTTCTAGCTGATCAGCTCCTGATCTCAAGGGCTCTTAGGCATTCTGGTCATGTGACACACAAACACCATGGTTGTGTTCGAACTCCTTCACTATTCACTGCTCTGTATAGGGCGCTCCAGAGATTTTTTTGTTGGTGTCTGAATCTACATTTCCAAAATCTAGTACCCTGGAAACTTCCCATAAGAGAAAACCAGAGTGGATCAATGCTCACTAAATAGGCAAATATAGACCACAATGCATTGCATTTCAACGAATGTCATTTTAAAAAAAAGTATTCAAAGTGGATTCAAGTCTTTGTAAAAAGTTTATATTCATTTAAGTTTTTAAGGTCTGAATTGGGTTCAAACCCAGGGCTGATTAGTCCCAAACTTTACAGTCTTTTAGGGGTTAGTAGTGAGCAAATTCAGACACAACCCATGACTGCCTCATCACTAACTTTATTGTAAATGATTGAACCAACACCCACAGAATATGATAAATGTTCTGTCAATATGACATTTTGTTAATGTTTTCCTCAATAGAATTTTTAAAATAGATGCAGAAGAACATGAAAAAAAGGAATTGGATAATTTTACTCATTTGTTCAGCCCTTGTGCATGCAGTCCAAATCACGATGCATGAGCAGAAATCATTTCAATCATTTTAAGCGAAACAGCTTTTTTAACAAAAGGAAGATTTAGAAGTCAGGCCTGCGATTCGTCTTGATGCGTCTCTTCTGTATGATTTCTGGCGTTATTATTCTTAAACTAGAGGGATTTGAATATAAATTAAAAGTTGCAAGCCTTCTCCCTGCAGCTAAAGTGTAAATAATAACTCTAAATTTTTTTCTAATCTTTGGTAATTGAAGCAAATGGGTTTTGCAGAGAGAGATTTGTCGAATGCAAACGTACATGCGTTTTGTTTTTTTGTTTTTTTATTTACGCGGAGGCGAGGGCTGAGCAGTGTAATGAGTGAAAATGTATGCTTAATTTAAATGGTGAGTGTGTCTGTTAGTGAATGCATTAGAGTCTGCAGAAGCAGCATAAGACATATTAATTGACAGACAGGAACCGCTGTCTTTGAGGTTGATACAAGTAATTTATTACTTCAGAAACGAATGCCACCGCCAGAATGTGCTTCATTAATTTCAAATTTAGCTTTAATTTCAAGCTGTTGCCCCTTGAGAAGAATAAGGTGGCAAGTTCTCTTTGAGGAGACATTTTTTTCCTCTTTCACTTTATCCTTCTGTTTTCATCCCTCCATTCCCCCTCTTGTTGCTTGATGTTCTGCAGTATTGAACAGGAGGTGGGGTGTTCACTTCATTTCAGAAGTAAAAAATGTTTCTATAAAAGATCAAAGTTGGAACAGATGATAAAGCTTTTGTGGATTCATTTTTAACAAATCTGCACTTCTCTTCTGTTTCTGTCTGGGCAGCTTACATCCCCGAGGATGAGAAAGAAGCAGCCCTGTTGGATGAAGAGCGCGACGGAGAAGACTCGGCCCAAGAAGGCGAGGAACCCACAGTCAAGCTCCTGTGTCAGGACAAGAACTTCCTCCTCAAGGACAGACCCGGATCCACCGGCATCCATGACTCACCCAATTTCTCCGGTCAGGAGATGGACAGCGAGTCTCACCTGAGTGAGTCCAGTGACAGAATGTCTGACTTTGACAGCTCCTCCATCAAAAATGAGGAAGACGTCCTCTCTAAAGACCCTTCCAATGAGCTGTCACCATCCTCGTCTGCCATGATGGCCGCAGCTCCTACCTCAATAAGTGGAGATGAGGCCATGTTACCCGCAGCAGGGTTTGTGGCCGACAGCCTCGAAAAGATGAAGGCCATTTACACCTCCTTCCTGACCAATTCCTATTGGTCGACTCTGAACCTGAACATGAGCCAGCCGCCTGCAGAGAAGCTGCCTCGCAGTCACAGCAGCAGCAGTAGTAGCAGCAGCAGCAGCAGCTGTGGCAGCGGAGGTTATGACTGGCACCAGACAGCTATGGCTAAAACTCTGCAGCAGGCCTCCCAGAACCACCACAACAGACTGAGCATGGCTCAATACCCCACAGTGGCCGTGTCCACGGCGTCCACAGAACCCAACCTCTTTAGTACTGTTCAGCTCTACCGGCAGAGCTCCAAGCTGTACGGCTCTATATTCACCGGTGCCAGTAAGTTCCGCTGCAAGGACTGCAGCGCTGCATATGACACTCTCGTGGAGCTCACAGTACACATGAATGAGACTGGTCACTACCGTGATGATAACCACGAGACAGACAGCGAAGGCGCCAAACGCTGGTCCAAGCCCAGGAAGCGTTCTTTGCTGGAGATGGAGGGCAAGGAGGATGCACAAAAGGTTCTGAAGTGCATGTACTGCGGACACTCCTTCGAGTCCCTCCAGGACCTGAGCGTCCACATGATCAAGACAAAACACTATCAGAAAGTGCCTCTGAAGGAACCTGTGACGCCAGTGGCAGCTAAGATTATTTCCTCCGCCCGAAAAAGAGTCCCCATCGAACTGGACATCCCAAGCTCACCGGACTCCACTGGAGGCAGCACCCCCAAGCCCGCTTCCCTCAGTGATGCCAGTGACATCCTCCAAAAGATCAACAACCCCTACATCACCCCCAACAACCGCTACGGACACCAGAATGGTGCCAGCTACGCCTGGCAGTTTGAGTCCCGAAAGTCGCAGATCCTGAAGTGCATGGAATGTGGCAGCTCCCATGACACGCTGCAGGAGCTCACGGCTCACATGATGGTGACGGGACACTTCATCAAAGTCACCAACTCCGCTATCAAAAAGGGGAAACCCATCATCGAGTCGTCACCCCAAGCCCCCATGTCCAATTCAACAACTGAAGAGAAGGTTCAGTCTGTTCCCCTGGCTGCCACAACCTTCTCCCCTCCACCTGCTCCAGTGCCTCCTCCAACCAGCATCTCCCCCAGTGCCATGGTCGTGGAGATAAAGAAGGAAGAGAAGGAAGAGGGGTGCACTGAAGAGTCTGTCATCAACAACACTCTCAAAGACAGGAGAGCAGGAGGGGAGGAGGATACTGAGGAGAAGTTTGACATTTCTTCAAAGTACACTTATCTGACAGAGGAGGACCTGGATGAAAGTCCAAAGGGGGGTCTAGATATTCTTAAGTCTTTGGAAAACACAGTGACCTCGGCCATCAACAAAGCTCAGAATGGAGCTCCAAGCTGGGGTGGATATCCCAGCATCCATGCCGCCTACCAGCTCCCAAACATTATGAAGCTGTCTCTCGGGAACTCCGGGAAGAGCTCCCCCCTCAAATACATGTTCCCTGGAGGGGAAATCCTCTCCCCCACTGGTAAGAGTCAAACCCTGCTTTCACCTCCCAGTCACCAGACCTCTCCACTGCCTAAAAATAACTTCCATGCCATGGAGGAACTAGTGAAAAAAGTGACAGAAAAAGTGGTCAAGGTAGAAGAGAAAAGTAGGGAACCTGGCGCCGCCATGAAGGATTCTCCTCAGAGACACGCCACACCTTCACCCTGCAGCAGTGAGCCGGAGAACGCAGCCCATTGTGAGTTGTCTAAAGAAAACCCAGCAAACTGTGAAACTCCCAACAAGGGAAGTGATGGGGGTCAAGGAGAAGATGGAAACGGAGGAACCGACCACAGAGATTCAAATGGCAGCATAACTATGAAGGAGGCGGTAGAGAATGGAGTGGATTCCCCCGCTGTAACCTCCCCCCTACCTGCTCCTCTGTGTAGCAGTACAACCATCATCACTGACCACCCACCTCCAGAACAGCCGTTCGTTAACCCTCTGAGTGCACTACAGTCAGTGATGAACGTACACCTGGGGAAGGCCGCCAAGCCCGCCTTGCCTTCCCTTGACCCCATGAGCATGCTGTTTAAGATGAGCAACAGCCTGGCAGAGAAAGCAGCCGTGGCTTCTTCCACCCCACCAGCGCATGCCAAAAAGACCAATAATGACCACCTAGAGCACTACTTCTACCAGCAGCACCTAAGCAACGACCAACCCATCGATCTCACCAAAGGAAAAGCACCCGACAAAAGCAGCAACGGAGGCTCTTTGGGCTCAACAGCTCTGTCTTCTACCACTTCCACGCCATCTGTGTCCCCTTCCTCTGCTGTGGCAATGACGAAAGCCTCTGCTGTCGTCGCCTCCTTCATGTCCACCTCGCCTTTGAGAGAAAACGCCCTGTCTGATATCTCTGACATGCTACGAAACCTGACAGAAAGTCAGGCCACGTCCAAATCCTCCACACCCACCAGCCAGTGCGAGCGCTCCGACATCGAAGGGGCCACGCCGGAGGAGACCGAAGACGTCTCTCCTGCTCAAAAACGAAAAGGTCGCCAGTCCAACTGGAACCCCCAACATCTCCTTATACTACAAGCACAGTTTGCTTCTAGTTTAAGACAAACCAATGATGGCAAGTACATGATGTCCGACTTGAGCCCCCAGGAAAGAATGCACATCTCCCGCTTCACTGGCCTTTCAATGACTACTATATCACACTGGTTGGCTAATGTAAAGTACCAGCTGAGAAGAACCGGTGGCACCAAGTTCCTGAAAAACCTAGATTCTGGTCATCCGGTGTTCTTCTGCAGCGACTGCGCCTCACAGATTCGCTCACCATCCACATACGTCAGCCACCTGGAGTCCCATCTAGGCTTTCGTTTGCGGGACCTGGCCAAGCTTTCGGGCGAGCGGCTGCTTTCTCAGATATCCCAGCATCATCACCAGCGTCACACAAAAGGACTCACTGAGAAACTTTTTGCTAGTCTTCACCCAACCAGCCATCCTTTACCGTCCTCTTTAGCCACATCTCTGCCCTCTACTTTACCCATCTCCATGTCTTCATCCCTGACCGCGTCTTTGGTCTCGACCAAGTCCCCGTCACCCTCTCCTGATGACGATGACGGCGGGGCCATCTACCAGTGCAAGCTCTGCAACCGGACTTTTGCGAGCAAGCATGCGGTGAAGCTTCACCTGAGCAAGACTCATGGAAAATCCCCGGAAGACCACCTCATGTACGTGTGTGAGCTGGATAAATAGTAGCACTTTTCACCACGACTCTTCTAGCTCTCCAACATTTAAAAAGAGGATTACGATGGATCCGCACAATAATCCCATGAACCTACCGCTAGGAGTGTGGTCTCATGGTTTTACTGTCAGTATTGTAGCAGATTTATTTTGAAAGTCAGGTGGTCTCAGTCTGCCCTCAAAATGTTTTGACTGAATCTGGATGTTGTCCTCAAAAGGAACAAAGCTTCTGAGTGGATGCAGAATATGAAGGTTTTCAAAGACATTCTGACATGTGGCGTATTTTCTGTGTTCAAAGGATTTACGCTGTTTTCTATTTTGGCATCTCTAAGGTGTGATAAGCTGCATGCATTAATAAAAACAGTTTAGTTAAACATTTTATAACTAAATCTGGTGCACTTTCCATGGTTTACATTTTTCTTCTGATTGTTCTATTTTCTTTTTTTGTTTATTTGTTTGTTTGATTGGTTGGTTTTGATAAAGTATTTTTATGCTGGAATCGGCATTGGAAGGTTCTACCCTCTGGGTACATCGAGGCATTTCTACATCCGAACAGCCCTGAACGTCCAGGTTTACCATTGGGAGGCTGAACTGCTTGTTTCCACACACCTTTTATAGGGGGAATCTCCATCCAGAGCAAGAACTTCACGTTAGTTTGAAAAATAGTTGACAAAATAAAAGCGTGGAAACAAAGCAGGATTTAAAAAAGGACAACATATTGGACTTTGGTTGATCAGGGGCCTATGTTAATTCAGGTCTGTGTAAAATATGTAAATAAAACATTAATTGCTGTCTAAATTATGCATCATTTTTATATTTTTAATTTAAAAATGTCCTGACTATATGCTGGTTGAACAGTATATGAAACAAATAAACTTGTTTTGCACAAAGTTTTATAAATGTGTTATCAAAAGGATGTGAAACAAAAAATCTCCATGTATTTCCAAGTCGTGCTCAAAGGGTTAAAGATTTTTTTTTCCTTCAATCAGAAACTACTATACATGTGCCCCTGTATGAACACTAAAATATTAAAAAGATATTAAAAGTTGTACAAAAAGATGCTACTTTATGAAATTATTCATGTGTAAACTGTTATTTATACATTGTTTTTAAAGATGCTGAATGCTTTTTTGGACCGATCCTGGGTTTTTTGTTTTTTTTTTCTGTTTTTGGTTTTTGTTCTGTTTAATTACTCTGCCACGATTCCACACTGCAGCTTTATCTTTTTGGGATATGAAAGGTAACCATGGTTACAGTCGCTTCATGACTGACAAGTTCAGCTACGTTTCTGGCAGTTAATTTGCTGAAGTAACTGACATCTGCCAGTGTAGAGAAATAGCAGAAAAAGAGAAACAAAAAATTTAAAAAAGTTACGTGTAAAATTATGGCATGTAAACAGCACAGATACGGTTATGTGTTCTGGGCTGTTAGTGGTTTTTTTTTTCTTTTTAGGTTCTTTGGTTTTCTGTTGTTGTTCTTGACAATGAATCCCCATTATATTACTTGGTATAACCTTTTTTTCTACTGCAGCATTAAAGAGACGGAAACGGTTTGGTTTTTTCGCAGTAACGTATATATATGTGTGTTTTCTGTGCGTCGTGGATATCAATTACCAGAGTGCTGTGCAGTCACTAATGAGCACATTAGGAGCAGGAGAGTGTCAGCGGCTGGTGGTGACAAGCTGCAGACCAGCTTCCAGTGACAGGCAGCGCCCTGGCTGTCTGGAACACAAACACACACCTGCTGGCTGCTTCTCAGACACGTAAACGCACACGAGGCCGACGCTCAGCCTTCCTGCAGCTTCAGACCAAAGCAGATTCCAGGCTGAGCTGAAACATTCAGCCTCAGAAGCAGCAACAACAGGGGGAGGACCCAAAAAATCCTGTTAGTTCTGCTGTAACGAGGTGTGTGAAAACGTTAACCAGAGAAAGAAAAAACAAGGAGATGACAGGCTGGGCCATACCATCTGCAATGATACAGGTATGTCTAGTTTCCACAGTAAAAAGTCTAAATCAAACCATAAAAAAGGAAGCAACAGTCAGTCTAACAGCAGCAGCTTTATGCTACGTTTATACTGGTCATGTGATGCGCGTATAAGAACGCGCTGAACGGGCGTTCCAGAATGCACAATCACACTGGGTTGTTGCTACCTGATACTAGCACATGGACCTAAAGTTAAAATGTCGAAGCGGTACAAATCTGGTGAATCTTGCTGTAGGCTTTTTCTTTCACACCCCTATTACGATATATGAAAGACTTGGTGTCAAATAAAACTTCAAAAACCAAAATTATTAAGTTCTCCATCATCAATTTTCAAACAGTTGGTATATCCGTGTTTTAAAAAGGTTGCTACTCAAACATCACTCAACTGGTTTAACTTTGAATGCATATTCAATGTTTCTTACGTAGAACCCCGTAGAGCCTGGAACACACACATACGTGCGCTTACACAGACTTCATTGGAAGTGGTCGTGCGTTCCCAAGGCCGGTGTGAACGTAGTTAAACACAGGTGAGCAGAAAGCTGCAGGTGCAGCTTAAAAAAAGACATTTCCGTAGCATCAGAAGAGCCATTTTTGATCAAAAGGTTTTTCTGCTGAGTCGTGCAAACAGCAGCCAGACCAAAGGTGCTGCGTGTCCATCTATGCACGTTTCTGTCTGATCAGCTAGTGGACAGTGGAATGTCCTTTAGACAGAACATCAGAAGCTCCTGCTTTAAAACTGGTTCATGCTGCACATTAAAGTCACAGTTCTGTTCAAACTGGACCAGATCGCTTTGGCTGCAGCAAAGGAAATCCAGTGTTTTATCTTTACCTAACAACAAGATAGACGTGAGTTTATGAAAACACCTGGAAAAAATGAAAGTTTTCTATATGACCCAGTTCTCCCAGGAAAAATGTAATTATTTATTAAAGAAAATGTCAAGTTCATAAACTTTGGTTATTTTTAATATATGAATAATCATTTTAAAGGAAGCGTTTCTATTTGTGTGAGGGAGATAAATTAAGCGTTTTCCAGCACAAGTTGAACTTTTTTTGTATGATCTTTACTGTCATCTCTTTTTTCACATGCTGAAATATCACCTCTAGATAAAAATTTCTACTCTTATTGTCAGGAAATACCTCATTTTTTTCACCTAAAACTGAAATTTGTTTAGATGATAGAATCAAAATGAAAATGATAAAGTACAGAAACAACAGAAACTGATACAAGTTTAACTTGTATCATCTCTAAACCTGTATCAGCTTCCTTAAGCGTTCCCATGAGCCTTTTTCATTTTAAATCTTTTCTAAAGGTCGTCTGAACGTCCAAAAAAACCCATCAAAACATCAAGAAAGTGACTTTTTGAATGTAATTAGAGCGTAGAGTTAAGGTTAGAGTTCAAATAAGTATAGGCAATACAGCAATGTGCAGTTTTTTGCAATTTTTAGTAAGTTTTTTTTTTTTACAAAAAAATTATGAGCCAAACATCTAAAAATGCTTTTATTCCATTTTCTAAATTTATTTTTATTTTGTTTGTGTTTTGTCATAACTCAGACATTTCTGGCTCTCATTATCTTGAATTGTTTGAACTTAAATCTTTTTTTTTTGCATTTGTTTGTGTTGGATGAACCACTTCCACAGACGAGACTGCACACTTTAGACTTGAGGTTTGGGATTTGTGATAAAAGACATTCATTTCTCTATTTTTACTTTTTCGCTCCAGGACATCACTGTCATGTCAAAAATAAAAAGTCATACTATGTTTTTGTACTGGGAACACAAACACAACCAGTTTAAAGTTCTTTGTGACAATAAAAAAACTCTTTCAACTTGAAGTTTAAGGACGTGACTTAGATTCGTCTCCAAAGACTTGAAACTTGATTTGCTAAAAGGGACTTGTGAGCCTCTGTGCACACTTTCCTCTTCACTGCTCAAATATGTCACATTACAGCTGAACCCAGAAGTGAGCCATTTGTTGACTACAAAACAAGCCCATATCATGAGCTGTCCACCGCCATGCTCAACAGTTGGTTTCAAACAGTGCATACCTTCTGTTTGGGCTCTTTCAAATGTCTGGTCCTACCCTCTCCTCTTAGTTTTTGTGTATTAAAAAAAAGGTTGGGATGAGTTTGTAGTCAGGCTGGATTGTTTGATCAGTCAAACATTATTCACCTGACACGAATCCTCCACCACTTAAAAAGAATTGATTGAAAAAGTCTACAATAAATGCAGAGAGACAACCACAGACATAAAAACACAAACAATTTTTTCTCTTACATTTTGCAATAGTTTTTGTTTATTTTGGTAAAAAAAAAATCCTGAAAATAATAAGATTCTTGAATATTTCGTGGTTTTTTTCCACCAAATGTTAATTTTCCCCTTTTTTTCCCCAACGACACTTTTCTTTTTGACAAGATCTGAAGAGAAAAACTATTAACAGAGAAGCTGAGCAGGTCTTTGTTCATGACTGAACACACAAAGCATTCAGAAAGGAGCAGACAGGTAGATGGACTTCCGCCTGTCTACCACATGCAGTGACAAGGTGCCGCTGTCTGTGAAAATGTCAGCCTTCAGCTGTGAAGCCTCCCGTCTGGCGCTGTGTTTAAGACTCTCATTTGCCTCCAAGAAAATATGCATGAAGCCGAAGTGTAAAAAAAGCCATTTTCTGTCTTCCTGTCCTCTCATCAGGTGAGCAGAAATCAGGAAACCTTTGAGGTCTGGAGCTCGAGGCGTTGCAGCAGAAACAAACAGCAGACGTGGTCTGATTTCCAGGTCTCCTCCACAAAAACAGAAGTCATCATCGCTAACAATCTTATAAAAAATATGTCATCAGTTTTTGAGCCAAAAAATTAAAATAGCAATAACAAAAAGGAATATTCCTGGAAACATTTACAGGAAACACACTGGGGAGCAAAAAGGAAAAATATGCATTTTTAAACTGTCATTTGGTAAAGAATTAAATCAATAAAATTAAATAAACAAAATTAAAGAGAAAGAAAACTCTCTTTAAAGTTACTTTAGTAACTTATCCATGAGTAACTGCAGTTAATAAAAGTACTCTGAAGTACTAACGTGGAGCTAAACTCTCGCAAAATTGTTTCTCACGTGTTCTTGTGGCATTTTTCAGATGATAGAGGACATATATTCGGATAATTACGATTAAAATTCCATGTCTGAGTATTTCTTTATTCAAATCGTAAACCAAGAGCAGACAAAGAAATGGTGTTTGAAAAAGATTATATTTGTGATGTAGATAACATGCTGGGCGGGCCTCAAGCTCTCTGCTCCGCTCCAGTCTGATGCATCCCCTTCAGACAAACAGATCCATGAATGTCTTTCCTCGTCTGAGCTGGAATCTGGATCAAAACTGTGTGGATGGAAAGCTCTGAGATTGATCACCACTTTTCTTACACCGCTAATGTTAGCTTGGGGGTGTGAGGGGCTGTACAGATAACTGAGGGGAAGGGGGAGCGGGGTTGCTTCACACCAACAGTCCAGCCCATGACTTAGAGGTGAATTTCTAATGAACTCCTTCTAGAAAACGACAGATTTTTTTGTCTTCTGTCTAAAAACAGCATAATCATGATAAAAAAAAAACCACTGGGAATGTTGTGAAAATAGATCAAAAGATGTTTAAAGTGGAATTTTAAACAATGCAAATGAGTCTGAAACTACTTGGATTTGACAGAAAAGAAATAAACATTAAAATAATTCTCAGAGCAACATTATAGGTCAGCAAATGTGAATAGAAATCCACCAAAGGCCAGCATCTGCGCTGCAACAGCCTGCAGGACAGGAATGTGCATTCGTTATGAATATCACAAACAAACTGAGCTGGGGTTCACACACCTGTCCGCCTATCAGCAACATTGTGGAATATTTTAATCCCCAAAATTCATAATATTCATAATATTAAATGTGAAACTCCTTCCAGGTTTTTGTTCTAAAGATCTCAGTCCAAATGATGGTTTTTACAATTGTGATCAAATATCCTGTTCGCAGCTTCCAAAAAATGTAAAGTCAAAAGTGGAACAAAAGGAGGAAGTCTTTGAGACACAGCATAAATGACTGATCTCTTCCAACAATTAGGATTTTTTTATTCATTGAATCTGCAAACATCAGATAAAAGAAACTTTTCTTTTCTGATGATTTCTGGAGGGCTCATGACAGATATGGAAAAACAACAACAAATGAGCAAAAACTGTAAAGAGTGAGACTGAACCAAACCAGAAGTAAAGACTGAGCCGGATGCAGAGCAGTGATTACACACAGATGCAGATGTGCAAACTGCCTACAAATTACTTATCTGTGAGTATTTTATAAATGAAGATACTGTTAAAAAAATCATTAATTAAATCAAAATGACAAAGAGCTTGTAAAAATATTATCAAAATATAAACATAATGCAAAAAAGTAAAGAAAAAAAACATGGAAAATCTAAATTTAGTTTAAAGTTGCTATTAAAATATGAAATAATAAAGGTTGGATTCTGGATTTACACAAATCGTCATCCCATTTCTCTAAAGTGTCTGCTCAGATGAAGCTGAAGCTTGGCTTTGTTGATTTTTAATTCACTTCCTGAAATGAAAAGGGACGACTGCGTGAACCCGACTTTAGCAAGGAGCTGTAACATCTCAACACTCCTCCAGGAGCGGCTGCGCTGTCGACACACCACACCCTCATTGTAGCCCACACAATGCAGCCGTCAGAATCCTGGAGGAGCGCGGCGAGAGCCTCCGGCACTCTAAGCCGCTCACAGGCGTTTGTGGAAGGTGTGCTGCTGATTCAGATAGCTTTATCTAAAATAGGAGACTGGTGGGAGGGTGGGAATACAAGCTCAGTGGATCCACTCCTCACAATGGAATCACTAAGCAGAACACGAATGGAGCCAAAGTACAAGCAAACCTGTTTTTACACACACGCCGTGCTGTCCACCACCTCAGCTTCTCTTTATTCCTTTCTGTTCCTGTTTCCATTCTGTTTTTCCTTACGGGAACACAAAGCAAGCGTCACACAGACTTTACAGTATGCCAGGCAGCTGCTTCACGCCTACATTTATTTATTGCTCCTCTACATGTGACCACAGCCGGAGCTGCAGCTCCGCATGCAGCTGGACGCGTCTCAAAGCTGCAGAAACTGTGTGAATGCAGATTGAATGTCCATCAAGGGATCCATAAAGCTATGAAAGGAGTTATGAAAACATTTGTGTCAGTGACTATGAAGCTACTCTACGTATGTATCGGGTTTTTGACGCTCATTCTCACTGGACAAGCTGGGAGGGGCTTCTTCTTTTTCTACTGTTTACAAGCGCATGTCCAACACCTTCAGTTGGAAGAAGCTTGGTGTGAAATGTCAACGGTACAAATCTCACGATTTGGGCATGAAACAGAAATTTGGTTCATTACTAGTGTCCTTGCATCAGATATGGATTACCACCAACATCAGAAGAGAAGCTTTGATTTATCTTCATTTTAAAAAACAAATGCAGACGTCGTCAGGCTCGTCGTCAGGCTCGTCGCCATGTCTAAATAAATCCGTTACGCTCGGAGTTTGGTGAAGTTTCACCGCGTTGCTAAGAAATCCTAGTCCCTGATTGGCCAAAGTTTGATCTGCTTCAACTTTCAACGAGCGTTCAAAGGCCTCATGTTTTTTACGTAGAGTCTGAAAATGGTCGTAGAAACTTGCGCAGCTACGTGTGAACGTGAGAATTTAGAACGCGGACGAACAAAATACATATTTTCATAGACTTCTTATTGGAAATGGCAACTTGACCACATGTTAACCACAGTGGGAGGTTTAGTTTAACACCAGAGCTGTAGCTTCAATGCTGACCTTTGAATTACTCTTCAACCGCTTATGTAACAGTCAAAGAGTTAAAGTAATTTGTGCGTCATTTTCCTGTCACCATCACCACTCCCGTATTAAGGAGTTACCTGAGAGCAATTTGAAATTACGGAAGCAACTGAGAGTTTGTCAGAAGGGTTTGTCATCCGAATGGTTTGCAGCTGACAGGGAACATTTACACTTCTTAATGTTCTCACAGTCCCAAGAGTTTTATTTTTAGCACAATGTCAAAATCTAAGAACAAAGTCTAAATCCAAATTTGTTAAATTCCATGTCATGGCAACAGTTAATCCAAGCTTTTTTAAATTAATGATAAACCTCCTGCTGTGCTACAAATATCTGCATTTTGGAACTAAAACTGATGATTAAAATGTCAGTGAAACCTGATGATGTTCACCACAGAAGAACATTAAAGAGTACTTCCACAAAATCATCAATTGATGTGTTCCCTGTTTGTTGCAGGAGTTACACTCTAACAATAATCCCTCATGGGTGAAATCAGTGAGGTACAAAAACTGTTTACAAAATTGCCCTGGAATAATCTGTGAGACAGCAAAAGGGGAACCGCAACATGGTGAGGGAACACTGTAAATGGTATTTCCAGTTGACACCAGAGCTTTAGCTCCAGTGTTCTGTACTGTAACTCTTCAATCGTTCATGCATTTAACATAACTCCAGCGGATTCTGACCCAAAGAAAAGCAGCTTTGCACTGATAGGTAACACTTAACCACCGTTAAAATGCCTTGTGGTCAGGGATTTTTCCCCGCCCGAGCAGGAGGCTGGCGGGAAAAATCAGGCTCCAGTCCCACAGAAATGAATCTTCTTGTGTTCGTTTGAGGCTGGTTTTAAAGCGGAATAACAACCTCCTGATCAGTATCTTTACCTGCAGCAACAAAATAGTTTTCTCTGAACACAGCATTAGCATTTGCTCTACAGAGAAGAACTAAACTGAACTGTTGATGTAAAACATCAAAGAGGTGATCCTAAAGATGGCTCTCTCTCTGGGTTTCTCTGTCTTCAAGCCTCTTAGTCATGAATTCACCACAGAAACTCTTCTGGTAACATTACCGCAGCATTGATTTGCTAATATCTTGATTTGCAGAGAGTTATTCATTGGTACAGCCACTGATGTCTCAGATCATAGGAATGACATATGTAAATTCTGTTTGGGTCGGCTTCTTAGGCTTCACTCCTTAAGATGACGATGAGGAGTGCGCGAGGAGACCGGGAAGCTTCACATCAAAGTCGTACATCAGAAGCAGCTCGGTGGTAGAATGGTGACATTTATTTGCTTTTTTTTAATAAAATATTTAAAGAATTCTTACAAGGGATAACTTTCATATTCTAGTTGTGCTCAGAGTCTTATTTTTGGTGCCTGTGGGAGGAAGACAGACACTTATCTATTTAAACAGTCAGGGCTTTACTTATTATACATTACCCAGACTTATGCACAGAAAATCACGGCACAGAAAGATCAGGATGGGTTAATGTGGGTTTACCTGAAAAAATGCGTCTTTAAAACTAACATGAAGGTATTTGTAGTTGAAACGTTTTTCCACCTTTAATGTTAAGCTCCACCTGTAAAAGCCGCTCCTAAAGTAAGCTAACGAGAGCAGAAGGAATGAACATTAGCAGTTTAAAGCCATGTTCTTCTTCATACAGATGCACGACAACAGAGGTGATCTGCAGGTCACTTCCTGTGAAGAGAACAAACTCCGCCATTGTAACAGAACACCATGTTATGCTTTGGACCGTTATTTAGGATTCCATTCACGAACAAAGATCAACAATTCACAAATCCAACCTTGATTCTTACTACTGAATGTATGCTACTATATCTAATATATAATACTGATGTTTATTTGGTTATAAAGGTACGTTTTTTACTGAATGTAAAAAAATTAAAATTATAAGTATTTTATCACCACCATTTATACTTTCATCTAGAACAGGAGATCAGAACCAAACAAACAGATAAAAACACAAAGATCGAGAAAGAAAGACATTAGATTTTCATTTTAAACAACGTCACACTCAAAAGTTTCTGTTAACTTCAGCAGTAAACAAAACATAAAAAGTCCTAAACAAAAGTAACAGCTACAAAACACTTCCAGTTCTATCATCTAAACTGACAACAGTGTTTCCAACACAAAACGGTTTTTACAGACTTTTTTCAGCCTTAATAGAAACACAGAAAAACGTCCACACTTTAGATCACAGTTTCACAGACGCTTTGCAGTACGACTTTTTCTCCATGCTAGCAGAATAATTGATCAGATTATTGTAAAATTCTTAGTTTACAATTTTTGTGTATTTTTTAAATTAAATGTTTGACTATATTTTTTAAAACTAAATTTTTTAGAAGTTAATTCAGTAAACTAAACTTTAGTCTTTTATCATCTACGAAAAGCACTCGATAGTTTTGCTTTGAATATGCCAACCTACGCCGACACTTTACTTTGAAAACGTGTTACTTCCTGTGACAGTAGTTATGTTTATACTTACAGTAGTTACAGTGTATATCCTTAAAATCTAACATAATTCTGCTGTTTTAGAGCGAGAATTACATTGCTTGAAGTTTATTTTTTACTACACTCGGCTGTATTTACAAAGATTGAAAATCAGCGTTCTCCAATGTCCCAAATATTTTACTCGGTTGTTCGGGAACCAATTGCAGATTTCCGACTACAGAGTTCTGTAGGAAATTAACATTTCTAAACTACATATTTTCACTTATTGTTTTAATGGTTCTAAAATGTTATTTCCATGATTAGTTTATGTGTATTAAATCTGCAGCATAAAGATATCAATGGAGAATGGGACAAATCCTGTTTTTGTTGTTGGTGTCTCTATAGTTCAGTTGCACATCATCCTAGAATAAAAATTCTGAAAGATTTCTGGTCTTCTGTGTGACTATGTGTTCTTGGTCACAGCTGGAGTCTCAAATGTTCACGTAGAAATGAAAATGAGTCAAGCCAAGAAGTCATGTGATATTTTCATATTTCAGTTATCATGAAGTTTTTCAGCTTCAAGCATAAAAAATTAAAAGTTACTAACCCATCAATTACAGAACTCCAGTCCTGCTCATCAGCAGTGTTTGTTAGCTGGACCTCTGTAGTTTTTCTTTGACACCACACATTTATAAAGTATCTTAAAATAACGCATGTGATGAATGTGCAATTTCCCTAATTTACGGCTGGCTGCCGCGCTCAGGGCTGTGGGCTGGATGGAAATCGTAAATGGGGCTTGAACAGCACTTCTCACAACAAGAAATCAATATGCCTTGCAGCCTGGAGAGTCGACTTGCTATCTGCTGCGGCCGAGGCTTCGCTTGTGGGGTAATTTCCTCTAAACACTACAAACACAGCTCAGCCACTACACTGACACAAATGGGATGGCAGTCCCCTGCTCTCACAAAACAGATCCTCGCACAAAAGCGTGCAATCTGAATGCCAGCATGTGCACGTGAGTGCAGAGCTGAAATCAAAAAGACGGATGGGAGTGAAAGCATTCCATCAATGGCTTTATTTGACAAACAAACATCTGTCATTTTGTCACAACATTTTGTGGAAGAAACTGGTTCTTTGTCTGGAGAAAATGCTTCCATCGGAGAGAAACGAGCCGAGACTGATGAAAGAGGTGAGCCGAACCGAGCCCACGGGGACTATCATGGTCGGGGGACTCTGAGGCTGCTCTGGGAGGGACCAACGAACCGGGAAGGGGGGGGTCATCACATTCATTCATCTGTTTTAGAGTTCAGTCGTCACTAATAGTCAGCTTTGTTTTCAAGGTGTAAAAGCTCACCTGAACCCGGTCCACTTCTGGACGGGGTCTCCTTTCACTTGCAAGTGAACTCAGGTGCAGTTCACTCTAGTGTGAATGGAAAAGTCAAACACACTTTACATCTGCATCTCAGTTGGTGAAGAAAACAAAAACACTCACCGCATGAGTCTAAAGAGGCTTGAACATCAAAATGAAAAGGTGGTGTTCTGAGGAAGAGCCTGTTCCCTTTGATTTACTGAAGAACAATGTTTTATCAATGACAGTTTTTTTTTTTTTTAAAAACACTCGAGTATCTTCAAGACCTTCAATAAAAATTGTGAAACAATGAAAGCTAAAGCTAAAAGCTGAAATAACAAAAGAACCTGTTTACATCCTGAAAACTGAATTATTGTCTGATTTGCTTTCTTGGAAAGCAGCCATTGATAAAACAGAAATGATGAAAGTGTTTACATGAATGATCCTAAAAAGGATCACTTGAACACATTCAAAGGAACTGCTACCATTGATTCCAGTGGTTTTGGATTAAAGTTTGTTACACTGTCATGAATTGATGTCTTTGTTTTCTATAATTCTGACTTTTTGTTCTTGGGTTTCTGTGCAGGCTGGCTTTGACTCCGCCCACTCACCTGTGGAGCTGTCACAGCTGCCTGCATTTTGCTAATCGGTCATAATGCATTTAAGGAACCCAACCTGAATCTTCAGCGTTGTTCTGGCTCATGCCTGGTTCTACTTGTTCTTTTTTATTATGCTTCATTCTTTTTTAGAACTTTGTTTGAGGTTCTTTCCTGCATCTGGGTTCCCACCTGCTAGTCTGACTGTGTAATTCATCTTTTCCAACATAAAAGTATAAAAATATAATCTGACACCTTTAAAAATGTGAACCTTGAAGGGCTTCTCTTTCTTCTGAGTGTTGATGTTTTTTTTTTCAAACTAAATTCAAAGATTAAAATAAAGAATAGGTAATGTAACGTGTAACTACATAACAGAATAGTACATCTGTCTTTACTTTCACCTCTGAAGTTGTCAACAGTGGTGTTTTTAAGGTTCCGTCCCTTCTTTTTTTTTTTATTCCTGCATAATCCTAAAGTCTAAAAATGAATCTGTTCTCAGCTCATCAACAGCTGGAACTAGAACAGTGAGGCAGCAGAAAAGTTTCACTGATGCTTTGGAATTCACGGTTTGTTTGTAGCAGGAATTGGCTGGTTTTGGAGGTTTGGGTCACATTTTCTCAATTCACTTAACTGGTGCTGATTATGCCCTAAATTATTTGCTTAAAGCTGAAATAAAAATAGAATTTTTTAGAAAAAACTAAGACTGTATGCTTTAAATATTAAGTAATGCAGCATTGTAAAAATGTTTCATTTTTATTGATAGATGAGGGGTTCTAAGTTTCTCAATCAGTCTCTCCACCCTCCATCAGTTTAGATCCTTTATTCATCTCAGCTTCACCATCATCTGCAGAAGGCGGGCGAGGTGTGCTGATATTTCGGAGATCACACCCTTCTCGCTGCTTCTCTTCAAGCTCATTATCAGAGTTAAATTATTTCCTCCCACAAGAACGTTAATTAACACACACGTCCAGACAATGTCTGGCCACGCAAATTGATTACAACTGCAGAGTGTGAGTGCGCCTGTGTGTAGTAGTAGGCCTGCAGGCTTGAGGAGACAATGGGAACATTTTACACTTTTCTAACAATGGTGAGGTTTTTAACTTTAAAAAAAAAGATCGAGTTCGATGTTTCTGTGAGGGCAAAGAAGAAAGCAAATGTGAGAGACAAGAGGTGCTGAGTACAATGCAAGAAAGAGAGATATGTGCCAGCATGGCCAAACACACATCTACATGTGCACATGTACTCTGTCAAAATTGGGGATTAAAATCTTTTCAGTGTGACAGAGCACAAAGGCTAATTTTAGGCTCGGCATCAATAACCATTCTGAGACATGAGTCCAGTCCTGAAGGGGTTAATTAACGGTGGTAAGGAGAGACCTGCATTAATTGGCTTCTGCCTTAAGATGCAGAGAAAGTCACTGAAGAGAAAAGAATTGCTGTGATGTTTGAATTTCCTGAAAATGTTGATAAACCCGTTCAAAGGATAAAACACATTCAAGGATAAAGCTGGTAATGCGCTCTGTGAGCATGAAAATATAAAAGAAACCAAAAATTCAAACTTCTGTCACATATATTGAAACAATCTGGCTTGTTTACTGTAAATCATAAAACAATGCTGTAAGTTCTCATTGACTCTTTGGACCGATTCAAAGATAAGAGTCCCAAAGCTCATAATTTGAAAAACGGATCATCAGCCGACCTCAACATTGAGAAGCTACACAGCTTTCTTTGCTGTGTCTGCCTTGAAATATCCTCTGTAAACCTACGGTTTCATATGCCAAAATGCCACCACATTGCGACCTGAATGCAAGTTTTTCTGGGAATTCGGCAGGTGGCTGCATGGTGGCATTTGGAATTGGGAGGTGGCAGTCGCATTTTTGCGTGCCGCTTGGAGGCCAAAGGGATTTTAAGAAAAAGTTAAAATTCTGCAGAAACTGGATGATTTTTTTTTTTACATTAATCAGTGGCTGTGCGGGGACAGTCCAGTGTCAGGCGGATGGCAGGAAAGCAGCAGCACAATAATTGACTGGAAGTTCTCAGAGATCCCCAAAATCTTCCGATTTCAGACTGAAGTTAGATTTGTTGCTGAAGTATTATCCAAACGTAAAATAGTTTGGTACTTGTAGTGAGAGACGTGTGTGTTGGTGTGTGTGTGTGTAAAAAGATTTTGTACTTGTCAAAAGAGCTTGTCTGTCCATAAATAGGCTGACAATTTTTTTTTTTTTTTTTTTTTGCAAATACATTTTTTTGGATGCACAAAACTAAAGTTACAATTCTTTTGCTTCTCCACTAATAAACCAACCTGCAGCCAATTTGTGCGCTTGTTTGGACCTTCCTGCATGCATGATGTCCATGCTAGGAGAACAAAATCAAACCTTTTTTTAACGTGACCTTTTGTTTGTTTGAGGTGCTGTTTTGAAAGGATAAAAGAAAATCGTAACATAAATTCTGACTCATTGTGTATTTCCTTTAACAGAGGAACATTTTATGTGCTAACGTTTCTTCACAGGTGCCTGCCAAATTTAGCCCAGTCTGACTTTTAAGGTGAGAGGGATAAATGAAGCAAAATAAAACTACACAAACTTGCTTTATTTATCCATCCAACATTTAAATGTCGGACTTGGCTAAAGTTAACCTCTACTCTGACGCTAAGAGGAAAATCTTCATCATAAAATCTACGCTGGCGCATTTTATGTTCTAACGTTCCTTCACAGATGTCTGCCATATACACCCTTGCTATGCAGTAGGAAAAATCTTAAATGTCCCTTTTACAAGGTTCCACTTTATTTGATTGAATCTTCAATCTCTGAAAAATATTTGCAACTGGTTTAAAGGTAGACTTACTTCGTGATGAAGATTATCCCTTATCCACGTCAGAGTGGATGCTAACTTTAGCCAAGTGTGACTATAAAGCTGGGACGGATAAATAAAACACAACATCAGAAAACTGGGATTTTCTAAATCTAATAATGAACGTAAATCCATTGTGTCTGCAACTTAGTTTTCAGCGTATGTGAAACAGTTTTCTGATGGTTGTGTCTGTTATTTGTTACTTGTTAGTTGTAACTTGAGTTTTGCGTCTGTAAAACGATTTTGTACTTTTGAAAAATTTTCTGTGTGTAACATGACGCCTCACACAGACAAAGTATTTTTGAAGACAGACAATTTTTTTCTACAAGTACAAAACTTTTTTACAGACTGACAATACTTTAGCATAAATCTAATTTCATACTCTTTGAAACCAAGTCTTTCATATATCCGAATTGAGCTGTTAAAGAAAAAGCCTGGAGCAAGGTTCACCAGATTTGCACCGCTTTGACATTTTGCATCAATCCTTTTCAAACTGTAGGTAGTGAACATGCACTAGTAAACAGTGGGGGAAAAAAAAGAAAAAGCCACTGCCTCCACTGTATGCTAAAAGAATGTTCCTGAAACCGCATTCTTGAACACACAATACATTTGCGGTGTGCACGTAGCTGGAGACACAACTGCGTTCCCCTTAAGATGGCGCCGCTCCTCTCTATAACCCTCCACGAACCTGGACAACCCGAAACCCAGCAACCAGACAGGTCAACCCCAGGTTGGATGCATATGACTAAGGGTTTATGTCCTAAAATGAGCTCAATAGAATGCAGTGGGAGCTTGTATGAACACAAAATATACAATTTTCAGGCTGAAACCTTTATTTTACTGGACTTTATTTAACAAAAGTTCGACTTTTCTCAGCTTTTAAATTCCATAGACAAACTTTTTGGTTAAATGCTAGCAAAGTAAAATGCATCAAAAAAGTTTTAAAGTTGACTTGTACCTCTGCAGGAACACGTTAAACAGGAAGCATTTAAGGTATTCAGATTCATCTGAGTCGTGCTGATTTGAACAATTATGACTTCAGTCTGAATATGAAGACTTCCAGAACTTCTTTTTTCCCTCGATGGGATGTGCTGATGGGCTTTCCGCCCGAGCGCTCGTGAAACAGAGTCGTGAAGAACGGATTCCTGCGTCGGCGCGCTCCGTCTCTCACTCTCCTTCTGCGGCAGTGAAAGGCTCATCAGGACTTGTCATCGCTCTAATGAATATCATTTAAATTGCTTTGTGTATGGGAGTGAGTTTGGATGTCGATTTAATTCGCGCATGTGTTGGGGCTCTTGTGCTCGGCGGGGCGGACGGACGGAGAGCGGCAGCTCTAATGAAACGCTGGCCTGCTTGACAGGCTGACGAGGCTCGACCCGATCAGGCGGCTTCCAGGGAAAATTCTGACAGGACGGCGGAGGTAGGGAATCACTCCCACAAACACACTCGTGGACCTTCAGAATGGAGATCCAAAACTGCAGTAAAACACACCAGCATGCATATATGCTTTCACATGGGAGATTAGGACACATGATACATACCTGTGCATGAATTTTAATGTGTACCAATTTGCATACAGACCTAAGTCAACCTGTTTGTTGATAAATATAATCAAAATCTGCATTTAGGGAAATAAAGTGTCTACAGACCAGATTTGTGTTATCACGGCCTTCCAGCGCGTTTCGTTAGCCCAGCTAGCTGAGCACCCGTCCTAATTTGCAGATCCTATCCACTTTTAGTGCGGCTTTGCTAATGATTGCACTTCAGTGTCACTGAGCTGGGGGAATATGTAAAATAACACTGCCTCACTCTGCTCTGGATGGGCCATACCGGGCTATAAGCATGTCCTTATCAAAATGAAATTACAATATATGCTGATACCATATTTCCAGCAACCCTTC
>BSAI01000104.1:27748693-27801716 GCA_036245035.1 Adrianichthys oophorus
CCCCAAAATTAGCCTGATTATACTGTTAGTTTTTCCCAACACAACCAAAGCTACTCCTTTAATTAAAATTAATTGCAGTCTAAATGGAGGTCTTTCAAAGAACATTAATATAAATTGTTAACTAATTAATCATCTGGTTGCTGACTCTGCCTCCACTTATTAAAGCTCGTCCCGACCTGGGGAGGCTCAGGAAATTTTCCCCAAAGTGGAGCTGTCGACCCGGATCCTCGAGCCGTCCCGTTTTGTTTTTTTTCCAGGGCCGCTCCTCGACCTCCTGACTGATATGATATCATGGTAAGCGGCTGAATCGGGCGCTGACATAAAAGGCAAGCCGTGCTCGCTAATGGGCGACGGCTCTGATGTCCAGTGACACGATGTGGTTCAAGTCTGCGATGTCACAGAGCTGACAGGCCTATTAGCCGGGATGGGGGGGTGCTGACACTGATAGCCCCTGACAGGGGGAGACGGGGAAGCAACTTGCGCTCCAACAGGAAGCCCGGAGAGCAGCAGAACTGTTACACGAGGAGGAATGTACTGGAAGTTTGATGACCTTTTGTAGCCACAGCACAATGAAGATCCTTTAAAAACAGCTCCATGCTAAAGAATTCACTCCAAACTCCATCCTAAAACCACCGACGGCGTCTCACTGGACCTGCTGAGGACCGATCTGCAGAGTAACAGTGACAGTTTGCAGTTGGAACCAGGCATCACAGGAATTACGCTGGTTTGATATCTGCTGATGATACTAAGGTCTCACTATAGCTGCTACGGAAAACCCAGCAGCAGGAAGGACTCCACAAATCCAGAACTAAAAATCCCCACAAGCGCTGGAAAAAGTCAAAAAGCAAAGAACAACAACTCCGCATAATACTGGAGGGATAAAGGCTGATCCACACTGGTGCGTCTGCGATGCGTATGCGGTGGGGTGACACAAAAAACTAGAACATTCATTAATCAATCGGAATGTATACCTCCGCCATGCAACAGTCCAATGTCGTGGCAAAAAGCCAGAGAAACAGGAAACAGATCCAGGTTTTAAATAAACACTTTCTTGCACTTTCAAAAAACAACTTTACCAAATTTCATTTTATATTTAAGGTGACCTGCCTATGCAATAATCCACGTTAACACCACAGATAACACCGGCGTCAATTCTCGCCACAGACAACGCCAGTTTACTTTTAGAAGTACAAAAACATAACATCATTTGACACACAGGACTCGGTGTGGAAGGAGAGCGCATGAGGCCTAATTGCTTATGTTTTGGACAAATAAAGAGAGTCGGACAATCCACTCCCCATGGAGATGACAGAACAAACCAATACTCCGGGAGCCAGGGAGGAGGAGGGACGGACCAGAGACAATATATACTAACTGATGGTCATGACATGGAATCTCCACGCAACACAATGGAGATGCACAGCTGACGGACCAGCCTTAGTCACATGGACCTGCATAGGGGGCTGAGCCGTACGGATGCTGCATGTGTTTGGCTTGTCCGGGCCCATGGAGGGTCATAGAGAGGAGCAGCTGCATGTTAAGGAGAACATAGGTGTCTGCAGTTCCTTTGAAGTCCGTACGACCATCTCAAAGGAGGTCAGGAAAGTACAGCGTACCATTGTACCCACCGTTTTGTAAAAAACTTGCATGAACATGTTCTCTCTACAGGGTTACTGAGTGGTCTATGACCGTGATATTTTGTAATGGACTGTCAAATTATCACGTTAATCCCAATTATTTAATTACATTTTAACGCATTAACACCTGAAGGAACATTACCCCGCTCATACCATGGTCATTTATGAAAAAAACAAATACTGAATAAATTATTAGAACGTCACTCCTGTTGTATTTTTTATTTTAAATTGTTTTTCCCAGAAAAACAAGAAATTCATGGTTAAGATTTTTTGGATTACCAGAAGTGTTCCTATTGTTTTTTATGTTTTTATTAGTCCATATATATATATATATAGCATAATGACACAGCACAAAAGACACATTGATAATGAAGGCAGGGAAAACCCTCTTAAATAGAAGTACTGATAAAATAATTACTGGCAGCTGTAACCACCTCCAGGAGAACCCAGGAGGAGGCGGGGCATCCAGGAGAAGTCATAGCCAACCTGTAGAGAAGAAATCAAATGAAAAACCAAAAAACTAAAAAACACAAGAGGCAATCTAGTAGTACCTTTTAGAGATTGTCAAAATGATTCAGCAGAAATAAGGCCAATCTTAATTATCTGTCCATTTTCCTGATTTGCTGAAGCTTTTCTGGAATCCAGAGGTTGCTGGAGCCTATCCCAGCTACTAAAGGCAAAGGCAGAACAGGTTGCCAGTCCATTACAAGTCCACCAGGGGCATTTTAGTCATTAATTGACCTACAACACATAATTATTTAATATTTTTTTTAATTCTGAAATCATTCATAGAGAAATGAAGCAACACTCAGCTGTTTTATGTTTCTGTTTGAACAGAAGCGTTTTGGGGGATGGATTTAGTTCCCTTCACTCATCCAGGTGGAGAAGATGCAGCCTCCCCACAACCTGAATCACACATTAAGATATGAAGAAGCCTTGTTTCTTTAAACAAAGAAAATGTTTTAATTCACAAAGATGGTCACCTAAAACCTGTAAGAAGATTGGCTTTTTTAAAAGCCCAGTTTTAGGATGTGTCTGTTCCTTCTGTAACCTTCGGTCTCCACGGTGTCTGAACCGCCATCGTCAGCTTTCCTCCTCAATGCTGGGAGCACAGCAGACTCCCTCCACTCACCAGGGTGTAATCTCTCTTTGTTTACACTGCCAAGGGGTTATTTGGCTGTCTGTTAGAGTGTGACACAGACACTGTCAGAGACAGCTTCGGCGCACTGCAGACAAACACGTTCTGCGCTCGCATCAGCCCACACTGACACTATGTGAGGGGCTGCAATCACACAATACGCTGAGAACACAAACATGACACAGAACACAAACTGGGGGGGTGGCTTCATGAAAACCTCACGTCACAGATGTGTTGAGATTTAGTTTGGTTGCATTGAAGTAATTTATTTTACTCGATGTAATCTTCCAGCTTAATGAATTGATAACAAAGTTCTGCAGTAATTTGGATGAAAAAAAATCGCTTTCAGCTCCTACATACCTGTTGGTGAGTCTTCTGCAAACTCCAAAACAATCCCAGACTGAAAATTGAATGAAATGAAAATGTTTTTATCTTCTGTTAAAGGTTTTCAAAAGTGATGGTTTTAATTCCATGATCTGGAGAAAATACACTACTTACAATAAACAAGGGATATTGTTATTCACATGAATGTTTTTCTGTATTTTAGTGAAACCTGTAGAAGTTGCCTTTGACATTGCTAATAATGGAATAAAGGAAACTATTTTCCATCATATCTCAGCACAAATCAGCTGACTAGCATCCATGTGGCTATCCAAGCTTCATACTTGATTTCTTCCTTTTCTTTTAGTCACAAAAGGAGTTGAAGGATTTTCAAAGGTGAGCAGCTTCATCCAGTCTTCATCAGTTTTTGAAGGCGGTGACAGGTGGTGTGGAACAAAACAATTCCCTAATCCTCCCTAAAATCACGCCAATGTCTTTGCTCCTGAGCATCAACCGGACCAAAAACGTTTGCTTTCTATGCAAAATTTTTAAGATGTTTTTTTCTGAGAACTGTAGTCATTTTGTCTCATCGAGTAAAAGCAGTGGTTAGCGCTCTTGCCTCACAGCAAGAGTTTAAAGTCACAGAAAAAAAATAAAATTACAGAATAAACCATCAGGTAAGGGGTGGAGTCTGGTCAAACTTTTTTTTTTTTTTATTTGATTCATTGACATAACATTAGTCTGTGATGAAAACAATTGAAGCTTAGCATCTCTCAGCATCAGAAGCAACTAAAGAAATACCTTCTTTTTGGAACAAATGATAATGATGGTCAATGCAAAGTTCCATGAAGCTTCTGGATTTCGTTTTATTTTCTGTTTCTCTTCACTTGAATCATTGTTTAATAAGCTGGTTAGAAGTAACAGATCTTCTGTTCGTTTTTTCTTCTGCATGACTGTCTTTGGTGCAGCAGGATCTTTGCTCTCCATCGAGGCTTTGGGCTCATGATGCATCTTTCCTTCATTCACACAAAGGCGTGCGTCTTCTAGTCAATCTGGAGTGTGTTTGTGTGCGTCTGAAAACGCCCAGAGACATGTTTCATCAATTACGTCAATTATGAATTAGCACCTCTCTGCCTCCTCTCAGCTCTACCTTTCTCCTTCTGTCGACTGCTGTCTTCATTAGCCAAACACAGGACATCATCTCATTCTTCTAGCTGCAGGAGCTCTCCTCAAACGCAAGCCCACACACAAATACGTGCAAACATACCAAAGAAAACAGAAGACTGGACGGTGACAAGATGCTCATCCGTGGTAAAAAGATCTGCTCTCCGGTTTTGTGAGGAACTAAAACCGGATTTTAGGTAAATATGTCAAATACAGCAGGATTTCCTAAAAGCAACGTATTCTTTTTCTTTACTTTTATAACAGCAGCAGTTGAAGTGATTGTAGTAATAAATAAAAAAACAGCCACGTTTGATCATTTTACTGTTATACTGATCAATTATCAAAGGAATTTGGATATAATCTAAATAACAATTCACAGCCCCGCAGATGATGCCACACCTACTTTCTTTCTTGCATTTTTACGCTGGAACTTTAAAAAACTTGTTTTGCTTTCTGGAAACCTGAGACAAACAAATGGCAAAAAAAAGGAAACATTTTTTATTTTAGTTTTGGTCAAACAGGAAACAAACTAAAAAGCTTTCATAGCAGAACACTGCTGCGGACAGAATAGATCATAAAATGCTTAAAACAGATGAATATGACCAGCATAGTTTTGTGAACTTTTTAAATATGTATTGATTTGTAGTTTATTTCAATCTAATGTAAAGACAACCATCTGCTTGAACAGTTCAGTGCTGATTTCTGGTTTCTTGGCAGCAGGGCTTCTTATCCAGCATCAAACAGGCCTTTTTTTAAACACCAAGCTAACCGAGTTAAGACAGGGCTGCTGGCTCTGTAATAAAGCGTTTAATGGACACCCAGCTCCCCCCTGCCTTGTGGGAGCAAACCCTAAATCCCTCTTAACTGTCTCTGGCCCAGATGTTACAGAGTTATCTGTCTCTCTCATCACCCCAGAGGCTGGAGGCTCAGATTCACAAAAACTTGGTTGTTTCCAGAACACAGCTCATGAAAGTGCGACCTGAGGCATCCTCTGCTGCACAGCTCCGGAGCAGCTCCTCTGGAACCAGGAGCATCCAGCTGGACATGCTCGCCCAGGATCCAGGGGATGCCGGGAATGATGGGTTCACCGTGTGAGCATTGAAAAGATCAACACAGTTTTCAAACATTTGAAATTCATTTTAAATTGAGATTTTAAACATAAAATGCAATAGTAGGATTAGATTTTTAAAAATATGTTTTTATGGCATAAACAGACTTTTGTTTTTGGACAGCATTATTTATAAGTTCTGTTAATTTAAAAACACCCCAAATCCAGGTAAAGCAAGACGCAAAGCAAGACTTGAAAAATCTATTTAAAAAAATCAAAAATGTAATACAAACTACTGTTATTACATGTACTTTTAATCATCTACATAATACTTTAAATTAAGTGTCCAATATGAAAAAGATTTTTTTAAATGTCAATTGTAACAAATATTTATAATTTAATTGAATATGATTAAAATCTTTTATGTAAGTGTGTTTGTGAGTTTATAAAGTGTTAAAAACAATTCTGTTAAATATGTTTTAGGCTGCTTGAACAAGAAAAGACTTTGTTGTCTAAAAAAATTATGGATAAATTAGAAAATAAAGTGATTAGAGTTTAACTCTTAACCCTTTTGAAACTAATGACCTTTAAACCCATTGTGATTCTTAGATGTTGCTGACAGTTAAACTGACCGTTTTTTGAATGTTCATACTGGACTAAACCAAAAAAAACGACATGAATTCTTTTCACAGCAAATGTCTCCCTGTATGCAGATGATGTGAGACTTTGCTGCTAACCCAACACGTGCTTTAATGGTTGCAAATGAAATACAATACTGAAGTCTGTAAGTTCAGGTAACAACTTAGATGATGTTTTCTGAAGCAGAAAATGATCTCAAATGGAAAGATTTTTTCAGAAATCTGCCCTGCGTAGAGCATTTGATCTGAAACGGAGGGTTAAAGCGAGTTTTTAGTTCAGAAACAGCTCAAATTGAAGTCAATGGGTTTTTTTATACCCAAATACATTATTTTTTATATCTATATTGAATGAAAATAGTTATTTAAATATTTGAGGAAAGCAACCTTTGGAAGAATTTACTGAGTGTTTTGTTTGACGGATCCGTGACCTTGTTTCTTCCCTCTGCTGGTGTCCTCCATCATCAACCCTCGTGTGACGCCGTCTACAGTTTCTAACCTGGTGGGAGGACAGACTGAAGAAAGCAGGCTTGGACGGGAGGCAGCAGTGTTAAAAATCCAGAGGGCTCATTTCTGGAAGCGTGACAGAAATGCCTCTGCTGGAAGCCCCTCCCTCTGTGGCATGGTTGCGAATGGGTGTCAATTTCCAGATGCTTCTGTTCACTCTGCTGCCCGACAACCTGGAGTGTATAACCCCCCCCCCACACACACACACACGTTCATTGAATATAAAACAGCAAAGCCAACTGGGTCAAATTTGACCCAGAAGCTTAGAAGATACTCCGAGGACCCCCACCTGCAGGGCGGCGCTGTGTGGACGCTCCACTAAGGGGTCGTCCAGAGTTCAGAGACGGCAGCGCATGAGTGATGGCGGTGAAGTGGTGGTGGGGGGGCTGTTTTCCCGGGCCTTGTTCTTTTCTGTGCTGCCTGTCGACCCGCACAGCGGTACACTGAGCCTTGATGGATTGGCAGGCATTGAAAGGAAACGTAACACCCGCCCCCTCCCAAGTCTCCTCTCCCTCCTAACCTGAATGCTTCAGGCCCCCCCTCATGTGTGCAGCTGATGTTATGCACGTGCAACAGAAACACAGAGATGAAGCAGAATTACTGTTATAGATCCAAGATGGGGGGGTTGTAGGGCTTAAGTACAGGACATCCCCTGACCTGGGTCAAGCACGACCCCCCCTCACATCCAAAAAGGTTTGCTTTTCCTGCAGCGGGGAGTCTGTTGTACCTGGACGGACACAAAAGCAGGCCAGGTGGGGGGGGCTGGCAAAAATAAACATCAAAGCCTGCAGGCCCTGTCCCGCTTTTGTTGTTTGGAAGTGGCTGTCTCGGTCTCAGAGGGAGAGGGGGTGGGAGACGAGGTGAGAGGGAAAAAGGAGGAAGGGAGCGGGGAGAGAGATGGCACATGCTCCGTCTTCAGCCGAACAAACTTCCTCTGGAATTTCGTTTCTTCCGTCTTTTGATGAATGATTCAAACAACCTTTGTGACATATTCCTTCATTCTCCATTCTTCTGGATTCATCCTCCATCTATTCTGGTCACAATGAAGTCTAATAAAGGAAAGGAGGACTGACTCTAAATAAACATTCTTTAAATAGGATGTAAAGTCCTTCCAATAATACTTTAAATCCTTTATGATCAGAACTGCATGCTGAAAATAGAACGTCCACTGCTGGACCGCGATCCTGCATCAGGACTTCTGCTGAAAGTGTCGGGAACTGCTGATGAAGAACCCAAGATGCAGGAACTAAGCAGAGAGAAATAGAATGTGTGACCCAACGGACTACCAGATGAAGGGGATGAAGGGATAAGACCCAGAGGATGATGAACTGAAATGAAGACGGCTCTGGATCGTCGTTTCACCTGGGACAGGTGTAGAAACAAACCCGAATAGAACAAGAACCAAGAAAACACAACTGAAAAACTAAAACAAAGGAAACAATCCTCCCAAAAAAGATCTCCAAACAGTGTTTTCATGCAGACATAAGTCACCTTAGCTCTGCAGGTGTCACAGCTCTGAAGTCTAGTTTGGACTCTGGGCGACATGAGAATGAGAGTCTCCGCTGGGTTGCAGATGAACTCTGGTGCAGTTCACCGCAGTGTGAACGCAGAAAGGCTTTCAAAAAGAACCAAAGGGAGGAGATGCTGTAGGCTCTGTGTGTTTGGAAGAAAACTAAAAGGCCACACTTTGAATCTGAAGGAATCCTGAAGGCGTTTTTAAATGCTGAGTAGACCTAAAGAACTCCTGGACAAGAAGGATTAGCTGCTTCTCTTTTCCAGCTTTTTGCTCATCCTGGTCAGAACTCGTTTTGGGGAAAAGTGCCCCCAAATGAGCAGATGCTGTCTTGCCTTTACTTTTATCTATTATAAAAGTTTATGTCAAGTGTGAACCACAGCTACATTAATACAGTAAAGAATAATGTTAAGTTCCTCTGCGATGTGCGTTCCAATAAATGAATGATCTAAAAACACGAATTCAAAACTCACATTTACTTGTTCCCACACAAGTTTTTAAGTGTTTTGAGGCACTACATACAAAATGCACAGCCATGGAACACGTGTGAAAGTTAAATCAGTTTAACTTTGACCAATCAGGGACTGGCATTTGATAGTGATGTTTGGATGGCGTCCTTTTTAATTCTGAGGTTCCAACTGTTTGAAATCTGGTCATGGAGGAGAAATAAATAATTGTGGTTTTTGCGCAGCTGGAATTCTGTGACTCCAAGCGTTTCATATATCAGAAAAGAGCCGTGAAAATAAAAGACTGGTGCAAGATTCACCAGATTTGCACCGGATCAACATTTTGCACCAAGCCTCTTTTCTAGCTGTAGGTGGCGGACATGAGCTAGTAGACATTAGAAAAACAAAAAGATGAAGAAGTTGCTCCCTGCTTGTCCAGTGTGAACACCACATGCTGAAGGCATGTTCACATGCCCACTGTGAGCGTGGCATGACATTTGCAGGGATTGTAACCTGCACTGACAACTTTTATGCAAGGAGAATACTCCATTCTGATTGGCTGCAGGGTGTCCAATAAAAGTGACAATGGACACCTATAAAAGGACTTTCCATCACAGCCTGAAACTTCTATCTTCTATCGCGCTGGTCTAAACGCTTTTTGGTAGTAATCTTAGTTAATGGTGGATATTTCTTCAATCAAAGCCATCTAGGAAATTTCTTATGGACTTTGTTTCTTTGAAACAAGCTTGAGCTTCATCATTTGGACAAAAACAAGCAGTAAGAGGTGAACTTTCCTTCTGAAATGATGTTTTGGATCACTTAACATGACATTTAGCATTTAAACCACTTTACTCAGCTGGTTAGTCCTCATACAGCAGCTGCAGCAGAGCGAGGTCGGTGGGCTCAGCAGCCATTACCATGACGTGTTGCACCCACCACACATCAAAGAGTCAGACTATTGTAAAATATTATTTAAATGTTAAAAAAACAAGATTGAAGTAGCAATATATTTGATTTAATATTTATTTCTTCTAACCGTAGTATAAGCAGGATAATGCTCTGTGAGTTGTCTACTATCAGAAATGAATGGATTTGCAGAAGCAACCGTCCTCTGCTTTGTGTCAGAACGCTGACACCTCTGAGTTGACCATTTATCTCTAGCAATGGTCACCTTATAAGGCATTATACCTTATTTATTCATCTTTTTTTAAAATATTGGTACGTATTTGTACTTTGTCATGTTAGTTAGTTTTTAAGAGTAGATTTCAAAAAGTACATTAAAATCATCATTTTTTTCTGGTCAGTTTGTAAAATTTTGCACATAAATTTTACTTAAATAAACTCAAACAGACAAAAGACATTAAAACTGCCTTAGGCTGAACTTTAACTATACAGTCACATTCCAATATACTGTTCATAAACTGAACCAAAAGAAGTTATTGTCTCTGAAAATCTGCCTGCAGTCGTCTCCTCTCATCAGTTTGGTTGAATCATTTCTCCAGTAAAATTTGTTTGTCTTGATTGTAAAAAGTCCTGATATGAAAATGTGTTTTTATTTAAAGTTTATGTGAATATTCTACTCAATCAAAAGCAAATTAAAGTGTCTTTCTGTGATGATAAAGCTTTTGTCAGCTGGACCAATTCGGATAATTCAACACTGCCATGATTGCTGCTCAAATCAGACTGTATGTGTCGACTCATTTTACTCTGTGCTTGTGAGTGTGTGTGCGTGTGTGCGCATGTGCATGTGTGTGTGAGCCTCCCAAGATGGATGATGCGGCAAGGGGGGGGTGGAAAGAAATGGGGGTGCTAGGGAGATGATTATGCCCATCTGTGGTGGATGCCAGGTGTGCACCACTACACCATCTTTCCCTTGTGTGCATGTTTGCAGAACCCCCCCACCCCCACCCCCCCCCACACACACCCTCCATGCACATGTGCGCACTCACAGACACACACACATACATTTGTAATGCATGCAGTCTTAACTTGCATACAATCACGGTCCTCCGGCAGTCTCCAGCTGGCAGGAAAAGCAACAGTCACTGTCACTCTAACTGGTATCACGGGGCAGCAGTCTGTGCATATGTGCATGTACAGATTGTATGTAAATGTTGGTGCAGATGTTTGCGTGCATACCTTTACATGTCACTGTGTGTCAGCAGGCCTGTGCTTCTTTGGTTGTTAAAAAAAACACCTCAGGTGTACGCGTGCATCAATTTTTCAGTGGCGTTTAGGACCTGCAGCAGCATAAAGCTCAGCTTGATGCATGAACCTCAAATTCTTGCAAAGTCAGATTTAGTCCATTGCTGCTGTATGAGGAGCGCACCACTGCTTTACAAAGCTCACCATCTTCACTCTTTATGGCCAAGCTGTGACACAGATCATGCTCTAAAACTACACCTTACAAAACTTTTCTTTATTTGGAAACCTGTGTGTAAAGTACAAATGATTTGTTGACATTTCTTTCAAAATAAACACTAGAAATTGAACAATCCAGGAAATGTCAAATCTTCCCATCGCCATTTTTTCTGTTTTGTTTTTGTCTGAAAACGTTTTTTTTTTTTTCTAATTTGACCTCGATTTAAGAAGTTAGAACCACTAACTGTATGTGAGACCTGGAGCGAGTGAGCGTGCCATCACCCACTCTCAACAGTCAGGAGTGAGCTTGTTGAAAGGCCACACCCCTACCCGAAAAAAAGTAGAATACAAGAAATTTGTCAGTCAAACATTCTGAACGTTGGAGCTACTTTTATTGAGGCATCTGATTGGTCCGTTTATAACTTTAATTACTTAAACAAAAAAATATGAACCACCTGTCCTCATCACCACATCCATAAACCTCTTCTGTGGGCCTCTGTGTTTCAGAGTGAATGCATTTTTATTTGAAAAGGTCATTTTAAAATAGCAAAACCTGAATCTGGAGGTTAAACAACTGAAAGGGGCTAAAATCGCACAACATCAAATGGTGCCATTTCTTCTTTCCTTGTTTTTATTTATATTTTTTTGGTTGTGTTCAGAGTCGTGGCGCTGGTCCTCCTGGAAGCTGAGAGTGGTGCTTGAAGTGTCTGCAGGTCGATGCTGCTGCTTGTCAGGATGGTGGAAGTTACAGATCTGTGGAGAAAGAAGGACTCAGGAGAGAAATTGAAGAGCACTCTGGACCTGAACCGCTGGAGATCAATCTGGTTTGA
Organism: Adrianichthys oophorus; assembly: GCA_036245035.1. NCBI lineage: Eukaryota > Metazoa > Chordata > Actinopteri > Beloniformes > Adrianichthyidae > Adrianichthys > Adrianichthys oophorus. The sequence continues at coordinate 27,760,294 of BSAI01000104.1, forward strand.
AACCACAACTTTCACAATAAAAGCCTTGCTGTCATATTTCACAGTACAACTTTATTATGAAAAGCAAAGGAATCACAAAAAGGTTGAATATGTACAACCCAACCATTATAGTTTAATGTAATTAAATCTGGTGAGGTTTAACGTTTTTAGCTGAAAACAAAGTTACAACAGCACCACAGTGAGGCCATAATAAAAATGTTTCAGGGAAGTTTTTAACTTTCTTATAAACTTTTAAAAACTTACACCAAATTTTGTGCACCAACATGTTAACAGAAACTACAATTCAAATTCCCTTTTTTTTTTTTCATTCTCCTCTGGGGTTTGTGTCAAAATACAATCAGCCGCTCCTTTCCTCTTTGAGATTACATTTTAGTGATTTTGTGACAGAAAATTGCTTTGATTACTAATGTAGCCTGATGGAAAAATGTCTTCACAAGTACTGTCTTAACTCTGGTAAATAAAGGATGTAAAGATTTAGGTTCAAAGCCAAATTTACATAAAGGAAAGGATGTAAACCTTCTGTCTAAGCCTCCTAAAGAGGAGAAGCTCACGTGCACAGAGGCTGTGAAGCAGGGGGTGACGAGCTGATTGATCCCTAAGTGAAAATGGGCGATATTCTCCCAACATCGATATCAATAAGGTCTCTTTGGCTTTAGGCTCTCCAGCTCTTCTTTTGTTTCCCCTCTGAAGAGAGCAAAGAAAATCCATAGACAATCGATGGTGTCTGGTAAAAAAAGGCCCCATTGAAGTATATCAAATCAAGATATTGGAGAGAGGAAAGTTGTGCGAATGAAACCGTTTTGTTTTTTTCTCCATGATGAACAGCACTGAGGAGAACAGAGCTGGGGCTTAAAGCTGAGGAAAAAAGGGTTTTGTGTTTGTAAAAGAGCCCTGATGGACCACAGAGACTTCAAAGAAACAGGATTTTGGCCCAGAAAAGGTTCCTTAAGGTTGATGCAGAACCGGAATAGAATAGTTGTCATTGCGTGTAGCTCCAATGGAACAAATCTGCAGAAGTCGGCCAATAGTTGTACAGTGGAAAGCAGCAGTGTCAGGTAAAACAGGTGATGCTTCCAAAGCATTGAAGACAAATATCTACACTTTTCAGAGTAAAAGAAAAACAACGAAAAAAGACAACGAAAACAGATCTAAAAGATTAGAATAATAACAGAAACATGTTCCCATATTCTCTCCATAAAGTATAGAAAAAGGTTTTCTGAACATAAAGTATAAAAAAAAAACTGTTTTTTTTTTATTTATTTATTTTTTTAGTTATGAGACATAATTTTGACTGTGGACGTTTTTGTTCATTGTCCTCCATAACTTTAACCTTGCAATCATTACACATCAGCTTTTTGGTTCTCCCAGCCTCTTCTTTGAGTTTTAGGAGCCATGAGTTGCCCACCTTTGCTCTGAATTGACCTTGAGTCTGAATGTGAGTATTTGTCTGTTTTGGTGTTGCCCTGTGATGGACTGGCAAACCATGGCTTGAGCCAACAACTTATGTATTAAATATGTCACTACACCAAAATCCTAACTGAACTGTATTCCGTCCCAGAACTGTCTGTCTCAGCAATGATGGTTTTCTAATATCAGACCAGCACGTTTTAATGGGTTCTTTCTGGATAGTGATGCTGAGGATGAGAAGGTCCTAAACAGGACAAATCCTGGCTTGTTTTCTTTTCAACCCTGTGATACAAATGTATGCACGTCTTTGTTTTCTTCTGGAAAATCAGATGGAAAACGCACATCAAACGTGTTTGGATATGTAAAGAATCCAGCTAAGCAAGCAGCTTTAATAGAAAGTCCTTGTTATTTTCACCACAAGTCAGAAAATTAGGAAATCAGAAGTCAGATAATGATCCATGGGTCCAAATGTGGAGCCTAATACATTTCTTTTTTTAATCCACTTGAATACATTAGCATGTGCTCAATGTTTATATGCCTTAATGTGGGGCAGTCTGCTGACCGCTATTTCCAAACTGCTTCTGCTCAGACTGAAGATCTCATGCTGCCAATGTTTGGAATGGAAAGAAGGACGCTGTGATGAGGCGGTGCTAAATGCATGCACATAAGCAGCAGAGCCCCCCCTCTGTTCACACGTGCTGACACCAGCGCACATGGGAACTGCTGTGTCTGCTTTATGCATAAGGACAGATAAAAAACACAGAAATCCACAGTGGACGCAGACTGTAATTGAATGTGACTCCCTCTGTACACTATCCATGGCTCGGGGATCCGGCCCGGTAATTGGAATATACAGCTCCCCAAACCAACTCCACGGAGAGGCCGGCTGTCAGGTGCTGATGGCCCACCTCTGGTTCAGGCGTGCTGCGGTGGCGTCGTATGTCATGCTAACAACATTAAAGGTGAGCTCCTGGATTAAAGATGCATGGAAAACCTCACTTTATAATTTCCACGATCAGTTTGCTCACACGAAACAGGAAAAGAGGAGGAATGAAGGTTTGTGCTGAAGGTGTGACCAGAAACATACAACCAATCACCTTACGTCTCACTGGACTGCATGCAGGACGTGAATGTGGATCCTGGAATCATCATCCTGGACTTTATTTTCCCTGAAATGTTTCTAAAGTTCTGAGAATCGGCTCCATCATATCTGCTGTATTTCACTGTAATGAGAAATGACAAGAAAATCTGCAGGTTTCACCTGAAAAACACGGAACTGATCTGGAATGGAGGAACCCAATCCAGTTCCAAGCCTGGTAAATCTGATTGGTTTCTATCATTCCCAGCTGGATCCTAAATTCTTCTTAAAGTTTTTCTGAACTTCTTTTTCTGATTCCAGGTAACATCTGGAGAGAGACAGATTTGTTTCCAAACTACATAAGAAAACAGGATCCATGAAAACATGCAAACTCCTTCCTTACTGAGCTCAGTTATTAGCCTTTAAACCTAACTTAAGCCCAGTTCACAGTTCACTGCGCAGGTTTTTAAGTATGGTCTCAAGCTTAACGCACAAATAAGCCGTTTCTTGATCACGCTGGAAGTTCAACAAGTTACATTTTTGACTGATAAAACGCAAAACAGCTGAACTTTGACCAATTAGGGACGCTAATTTTGTAGTGACGTATGGATGGCATCATTTTCAAAGCACAAAAGTGCTAAACGTTGTTGGCTACACATGATCACGAAGGAGAAATAAATAACTACAGTTTGTGCCCTGCTGGAATTATAAGACTTTCATATATCGGAATAGATCTGTGAAAGAAAAAGCCTGGAGTAAGATTTGTGGATTTGCACCACTTTGACTCTTTGACAGAGTCTCAACCAATTGTAGGTGGGGGTAAACAGTAAAACAGCAAAGAAGAATCCTGTCCTTGCCGCGTCCTGCTTGTCTGGTGTGTGAACACCACCGGCTGAATGTGCATTCATGAAACCGCGTACTGCACGTTCTTGAATGCACAACACATGCCCGGTGTGAACGCAGCTTGCGTCACATGCACCTGTACGGGGGGGGTTGACCTTACCTCTTGAACAGCTAAATGGATCCTCGCGCAACCTGTGGGACTTTGTGGAGACCCAAAAATTTAAAAACCTGTCAAACGGTAGAACGTGCCTGCGTCCTCCTCACTTTATGTTGTAAATGCTTTATCTATGACCCATAGAGAAAAGGCGTTGGACATTTTCTCTCAACAGGGTTCACCAAGCGGCCTTCACCCTTGATGTTTTGTGCGGGCCACCTGCGTGCTCCGTACAGATTTGCTCCCTTTCCGCCCTCAGACAGCCTGTATCCACCCGCAGGCGCAGTTGGGACGAGCACTTTAACTCTGAATATACAGTTACACTTCGGTTTAAAGCGAAACGATGTGCCACAAAGTGTGAGTTCTGGGTTGTGGGCATTTCCTGGTGTGGCACATGCAGTCACATCAAACTCTGACACCACTGGTCCTCCCAGGAGAAAGATTTCAAAATCCTCAGAAATGAAACCGGAACTGGGCGCGTCTCCTAACCTAAAAACATAATTATTAAAATGTTGGGTCATTGCAGATGATTTTTTGGTAAAGCTCATATTTTGGTGCTGTAGTTGAAATCAGGTCATTCTGTTAAAAGACTTTTATAAAAGAGTTTTGTTTGGTGAATATTTTAGTGAAAATTCTTACAGTTCAAAGTTAGGTGAGAAACTCATATAACAGCTCTTCACAGACTATAAACTTAAAGCTTGAAACCTTCTGATATAATTCTCTGCCATGTGTTAAAGATTGCAGCAGGAATAAAACATCTGCATGTTCAAAGAAGTGTAACGGCCTCTGAAGCGTTCTGCCCTTCGCTGCTTTCATTTCTGTAATCTCTGCATCACTCATCTGTCCAGCCTGAACTCTTCTCTCTTCTGACCATCCTCTGCTGGTTTGAGCAACTAGTAAGCCTTGAATCGTTCTCACATCAATAGTGAAACACGTAATTATCATATCATAATTGCAGCCAAGATGGCTTTGACAGAAACCATTTCCCGTATCTAATACAGCACTAATCAAATCTGTTCCCCCACTCGCTGATGCGACCTCTGGTGATTGAGTTCTGGACATTCGTCTGTGTGCTTTGGCGGCATCTACAACCCAGGGGTTCATCAGACAGTTAAAGCTCAGCAATCAGCAGCTGAATCAATGTTTCAGAGGATCAATGAAGAAGAGGATGAAGAACAGTGAGCTTCAGGCAAAGTGGTCCTCATAGATTCTGGAAAGATTTCATGGTGGTCTGAAGCTACGTTCACACCAGGCATGTGACGCGCATTCAAGAACCAGTGCTTGGCGCATTCTTGAATGCGCATTCTTGAATGCGCATTTAGCCTGTGGAGCTCACACTGGACAAGCAGGGAGGGGATTCTTCTTCTTTTTCTCCTGTTTACTAGTGCATATCCGCCACCTACAGTTGGAAGAGGCTTGGTGTAAAATGTTGAAGCGGTGTGAATCTCATCAATCTTGCTCCAGGCGTTTTCTTTCCAAGTTCTATACTGATATATGAAAGACTTGGTGTCATAATTCCGGCCAGGCACAAACCACAGTTATTAATTTCACAATATGTAAAGGCCAGACTTTTTAACACAGAAGCTCGAAGCTGGTATTTACCCACGTAAAGTGGTCACTTGAACGTTCATTGCAGAGGGCGTTGTGAACGTAGCTTGAGACGAGATCCTGGGAGTCACATCCACCATAGTCAACGTGCATCAGTAAGAAGTGAGAAAATGGTTGAACATCTTGAGTAAGTTTATTTATGCTGAAGTAAATGGGAACTAATCTCTGACAAACTGGCCAATTCTTCAGGGTGAACGCCACTTTAGCGCAACAGTAGGACAGGCTCCAGCAACCCTGTGACCCAGAGTCGGACGCAGCGGGTATGACGATGGATGGGAACTAGCCCGTGTTGTTAGAATTCACTGAGTTGTTTCTAGGTAATGTGCCTTGGCTTCACTTTTGGTCACAAACTAGCCTTAAAGTAGCAGTGAAAGTGTTTCTCCTTTTGCTGCCATGGACTCTCCATAAATTAGACTTCTCAGCAGCTATTTCTTGTTCCTTCCAACCAAACCAGAAGGTCGTTGACTCACTGAGTCTAGTTCTGCAGGACGGTTTGCTGCATTTAGCTGCATCAAACCCATGTTTCAAAGAATATAAGACCGCAAACCTTCGGACAGGAAGTTCTCTACTTCCTTTAGTCTAGTGTGTATTGGTTGGGTTGACCTTCCCACGCACAGCTGATCCATCCTGGACATGATCTTCTCTGATAAGCAAATAGTTTGTCCTTAGACGGGAGACCGCCTGAGACAACCAGCTGCTCAGTTTTTTTTAAACCACACGGGGTACTTCCGTTTGTTCCCCATGGGATGGTCCCAAGTTGGATAATGGAAGATGCTGAGTCACGAAGGGGCATCTGCTGCAAAAATGCAGGCAAATCAAATGAATGGATTGGGGGCACACAGTCAATGTGAGCAAAATTGACAGTTTTACCTGATAAATACTAATTGGTTTTAAAAAAAAAGGTGCAAGCATGGTATTTGCATGTGCTCATTAGTCAAACATCTGGCCTGGTGTTCAGGAGATGCAAAGACGCCCCAGAAGGCCTCAGACTGTCAGTCCTAATCACAGAGCTGAGGGTTTGCTAACCCTCCACCTCAGTTTGCACGGATGAATGACTCCTGGTGAGAACTTTATTGCTTTTTGCCATGTTAATTGCTGGATGAAAATCTTTTTTGAGTGGTGTGCATACGTACCAGCTGATTAATGATCATGCAGTAAGTGCAGATATAATAAAACACAGCTTGTTCTTTTGTTTCTGGGCTTCGTCGACTGACAGCCTGTCAGAGGAAGCAAAGTCAGATTCGACCACACAGATGGCTCAGAAGTCAGCTGTGAATCAGTGATCGGGTCTGAAAGAGACAGAATTCTTTAAAAAAAAAAAAAGAGTACATATTAGAATGGATACGAACTGATAAATGGATGAGTGGATGTGTGGGTAGAAAGCTACACAGAGTCTTAGAAGGTAGTTTGAGGTGTGCCTGAGGATAGATCTTCAGGAATAAGTGATTATTGCTCTAACAAGGCTGGTGGCTGGAGGGGATGTTTGTAATGTGATTGATGCTGGCTGCCATTTGTCTCGACCAACTGACAAGTGACCAGGCCGTTCCCCCAGTCTGGGTCAGCCGGAGTTCAACAGGAAGCAATGATTAATCCAAAAAGGCCTGTTATTCAGTCAAACATGAAAAATGCAAGATTCAGTTCTTCATTTTTTTAATTTTGATGCAATTCTGTCAGAAATGCAGCTTTCCAGAAACGTTAAAGCTGATATTTGCCGTAACCAAAACTTCCAAAACTGTACTTTAACATTCGTTTCTGCCTCTGTTAGCTAAATGTTGGTTATTTCCTTTTCCAGTCCAAGCCCATCTTGGTTTCATCCCTTTAACGAGTGATAGAGTTACAAAGAAAGAGTGGAAACTAAAGCCAGATAAAGAGAAAGTCAGATAGGAAACGGGAGAGGAAGGAGAGAGGTTTGCATGTAGCGAGGAAAGGCGAGGCATGTTGAGTAATGAGGGCTGCTGCTCCCAGAACAATCAGGGTCTCCATTTTGCCGCATGTTTCTACCTGATGTATAGCATGAGCTGTGGGAGCTGCTGTAATAAGACCATTTGGGCCTCTCATTGGAGAGCATTAGCAGCAAATATCTCCTGCAGGTCCAAAGAAAAGCTGCAGGGCTAAGAAAGAGCAATGTTATCTGTGCTGCTCATTTGGTCCAGTGGTGATGTAAGCTGCAGCCAAACACTGCTGTCAGTGTCTGCTTACAAGATCCGCCTTTCAGGATGGATTCACACATTGGTTCTTTTTACTGTTCACACTATTGTGTTTTCTTTATATGAAAAAGTGCTTACTATGGTCTAAGAAGCATTCTAGGAACAGTTAGTTCCATTAACTGATGCTGGTAGTCACCCATTGACCAAAACAATCAAATGAGGAAATGGCTTTCAGCTTTCCAGTAATGGGCGATCATGGATCTGCAGTGGGATTTGGCATCACAAGGCGTTCCCAGACCAGTCAAGAGACGCAGGCTCTCCAGCGGCTCTACTCTGAGCTGTTTCCGGGTGACAGGCTCCTCCTCTTATTTCAAAGGAAGCGCCCAGCCGCCTTATGGAGGAAGCTCATTTCAGCCACTTGTCTTCAGAACCTCATGCTTTGGGTCATGACCAGAGGTGAATATTGGAACCAAGATTGATCGGTAAACTGAGAACTTCCCTTTCTGGTGATCAACAGACTGGCACAATGACTGCATTACAGCAGACGCCGCTCCTGTCAATCTCACATTGCGACCTTCCCTCACTCGTGAACCCCAACATACCTAAACTCCTCTTCTTGGGGCAGGAACACTCCACCCACCTGGACAAGACAAACTGCCTGAACAAAACCAAACAGCAGCAAATGGTCCAAAATACGAGGAGGAGGATCTCACACCTGGAAATCAAACCAGTCTAAAGTCTTCTAAAAAACGTCACGTTACAAAGAGACAATAACCAATAAATGAAACAACTCACAAACACTGGGACCCAAAAAGAGACAATTATAAGTCAAACGAAAGTTTTCAAATGTGCTTTGTCATTGTTTACTATAGCAATGCATATTTTTGACTATTTTAAAACTTTGCAAATAAAAGTTTAAAGTTTAAAAATAAATGCTACCAGCAAAAGCTCAACATTGTGCATTCCTCTTTACATTTTAGATGCTTTCATACATCAAATAGATACCTATAAAACCAATTAGAATTTACGCTTTTTCCCATAATTTATTCTTTTATAAAAACATATTAAACAAACGGTCCACTTTTCCACACATTTTGAGCTCATCAGTGCTCTGTGGATGCTGTTGTCATGGCAACTGAATACATTGTTTTTTTCTATTGGTTTAAAAATGTTGAAACTCTATGACAAAAACTCTGTTTTAGAAATGACCTCAGACTGTTGTAGAGATAATATCTCTGGAGAAAGTGAGACATCACTGCAAAGATGTATTCTGACCGCCCACCACCACCAGAGCCGTTACAAACGCATATGACCAGATCTCATGAACAGACCAGAGAGGTCCATCACTGAGAGATATGGAGAAACCCCACCTAACCCACAGCCTTTTCCTTTTCAGTCCTTTTTCTTCAAAGTGGTGATTGAAACATAGGCTTCTGATTTGGAATCAAATCCTAATCTAAAAGTTTTTCACTTTCTGTCAGACACGGTTAAACATTTGACTGTCTTTGGGCCATTTTTTAAGCACCCACTTTGATCATATTTTTTTAATCTATTTTCAAAGTAGTCTTAATTATGATTGTTCTGCTTTTAGCCCAGCTCAGATGAAGTAAACAAAGACCTACATGGATCTATTCATCTGCCAGTGGACGCATCAGAATGGGGTGAAGCAGGGAGCTCACGGCCTGCCGATTGTGGTTTTTCAAATGGGATTTTTTTTGTCTACTCCAGATTCACCATGACTAAAATAAAAAAAATAAAAAAATACTCTGAAAATTCCATTTGAATCCTAATTTTCTTTGTGTGTCCTCCATCGTGAGACAAATGCTGCAGGAATATGTTAAAAACAATTTTCATTGTAGCAGGTCTTTAAAACCTGCTTCTGAATTTGAATGAATTCATTTTTTCACCAAATGATATTTTTGTTTTCTTGGAAAATCTCACCTGAACTAATATTTGTTATCATGACTGAAAAATGAAAACATATCAAGCCCCCCTTTACATTTAGTGTGTTATGATTTGAAGTTTTATATATTTTGGAAAATGACTGTTCTTTTCTTTCCACCATGAAGGTCCATCTTTGATTACTGAACATCTGACAAATGCCTGTTGTCCTCTCCCCATCCATCCATTAGATGCAAATGAAAAGCAACTTCTTTTGTACTCAGGTACGTTTCATTATCCAAGCATGTCACAGAGCGCGGACGAGAGGAAAAATAAGGTAAAGTCAAACGGGAGATTTCTTGCAAAAAAAAAAGCAAAATTGATTTCCAAAGAGAAGCCAAAGTGACAGCCTGTTTATACACCAATCAAACCAAACACATCTGAATACATTCAGAGAGATGGGATGCATTTGACTCATGTGACAAGTGATAGGGCTTTATTGGAAGCTATCTTAAGTGTCAAAGCAAATAATTCAAGCAAACATTTTGAAAACATATGTAAATACACAGCATATGCTGGCCAGGCTGAGAGCAATCAGTGCCTCAAAGCCTGCTCAAATTGCAGAAAACAGATGAGGCAAACCGATGCTCAAACGCTGGAGGGAAAGAATGAGAGCTCCAGGCGGCTGTGACAGCTTTTATATGAAAGACAATTGCAGAGACAGACCTTATCCTAAACTGTATACAGAAGCAATCAGTCAGAATGTTCTGGGATTATGCTGATTGCAGAAAAAGTGGTACTATCAAGAGCATCATCATAAACATGCATGGCAGCGAGTCGAGCAGGAAAACGCTTCCTATCCCGGTCTTTCAATGACACTTTCATTGTCTGAATATTTGTTGGAGAAAGCAGAAAATGAGAGTGTGCATTCGTGCAGGGAGGGAGCGGTTTGCTGCAGAGGGAGAGTAGAAGGCGATAAAGACTCTGTGAGTGGCAAGTGTACATGGATAGCTTCACATCAACTGCCAATATGTTGTGAGGCAGCGGTAACAGGCAGAGGTCTCCAGGGAGGGCTGCGGCAGAGCAGGCCAGCAGCAGACGGAGAGGAAAACAATTTCTGGTGCCAATAACCCCGAGCGGCGCAGATGAAAAATGTTTTAATATTTGCAGCTGCTTTATGGCAGCCGGGGTGACAGTGATGGAGTCGATGTCAGCTTTTTCCTTTTAAATGTCATGCTCTGTCTTGAGCTGTCGCTGCGCCTGCGTGTGCAGGAGTGTGTGCACAATTGGTCTTTTCCTCTCGTAAAGTGTTCAAACCCCTCCCCCTTCGCCAGCTCAACCACCCCCCCCGTGCGCCTCTGCTCCTCCTCCCTCCATCCTTTACACGTTCAGCTGTCAGATGAAACTCCCCAAAGCCAGCAGCCATCATTTAGATAATCACTTCCTCCTCTTTGCATTTTATTTGGATTTGATTATTTTTCATCTGCAGCAACATGGAAACCATAAATTACATCGTGTCCCAGATGTCTCTGCAGAAATCAAACATGCAGAAAGAATCAACGAATGGAAAGGCGTTTGTGAGTTCTTCAACTTTCCCCACAGCTCAAAAACATCGTAGTGTGCAGCTCACGCCGCAGCAAAGGTCACACGTTCAGGTGATTCCCAACCTGATCTATCACCCACAGGGTTTTGTTCTGAAAAACCTGAATGCTTCTTTTTGTTCCTGACCTGCTGCACAACCTCCTGACCCAGACTTGCCCCCGCTTAGCAGGGTCAGAGGTCAGACCAGTTACTATAAGGAAGACCCAGTCAATGGAGGCTTTTCATTTGGCTAATGGCATCATCAGTATTGTTTAAGCAGAACAAGAGAAAATCTGGTACTTCCTTTAAAAAGCGAAAACTGCCAGGCCTGTCAATCACCATTCCTGTTAGGAAAAGATTTTAAATTTTCCCCAGAATCCGGCATGAATTAAGTTTGTTTTGTCTACTCTGATAAACTCGCCGCTGGACTGATTCAGCACCGAAGTGACAGAAATGTAACCGAGAGGATCCGGTCACTTTTCAAAATAAAAGACTGTTCAGAGTCCTAACAGAACTAACTAAAACTCACCAAACTGACACCAAACTCGCCCAAATCATGTTCACTCACCCAAAGAAAATGTTACCTGCGATATCAGAATCAAAGCCACCCAACTGGGTAGGAAAAAAAAAATTTTTCAATTAGAAGAGTTCTTCTGCAGCAGCTCAGCAGGACAGGCCTGGCTGCATGCACTCACCTGCTGTTTCCATCAATGGGATACTGAAGTGTAATTGAGGGCAAGGCTGGTGGACCCACACAGGATATTTCACCACTAATTGAAGTCTCCTCCCTGAGGCCGGACCCCCTGACAAAGGTGTTAGAGTGCAAAAAAAAAGAAAAAAAAAAAATCAGGCGGGGCGTCTCAGACTCGCCTTTGTTTGGGGTTTTCTTTATTATTTTTACACTCACTAAAAAGCAAATGTTCATTGCTTTAAGAAATATATTAACGTATTACAACCATTCATTCTTTTCCAAATTACTGGTCTGGAAGTGAGCAATGCAGAATGTCTGTGTGTGCGTGTCAGTTACAATCCGCTGAAGGTCACACCTGTCTGTTCAGGATGATGTTAAGCAAAAGCTGAGACATCCTCTCAAAGATTTCAGCTTCTTCTTATCCATCTCCACCCTGACTCAGGAAGGCCGTCCATTGTAAAGCTACTCGATCTAAGTGACACTTTAGAAAACGTGAACCAAGAAATACAGAGAAAATATTTGACCAGGAAAATGAAACAGGGGGCGTGGCTACATTATGACAGAGCTCATTTAGGCAACGATTCCTTTCTAGGTCACCCAGAAACGTTTGATTTGAAGTTCATAAAAAGCTAAATATAAATGAAAATGTATTTATGAATCTGTACAATCTAAAGAACTAAAACAGGTAAATCTCTCGCAGTTTGGCAAATGTAACCGTGTGCAAGTAAAGTTAATGACATCTGATACCAAGACCAGAAGAACAACACGTGGGGGCTGAACTAAAGGCAAACATCCCCGCTGTCATCCGTCACGTTTCTGTACACTGGAACTAAAGGCCGGCCCTCGCTCTGCCATGTACGTCCTTATTAAACTGCTTAATCAGTAAACGACTCTGGGGAACACAGTTAAAAAAGAATTAGCCTGAAAAAATGAAGGAAAGGAGCCGTGGAAAAGCTGAGGAGACTTTTCAGCCGTCTCCAGTGAGAAATAAAAGCAGAAAAGAAGCTGAGGTGGAGGCTATAAAGAGGAGAAGAGAGGACTGTTTGTTGTCATTCTGAAGAGATCCTTTAAGCCTGTTGAGAGGATTGTATCCCTGTCTTTAGAGAAGACAAATTCAAATTCCACTATCTGTCCACTATTTGTGCTCTTCTACCATATTCATCCTCTTACCATTAACATGTTTGAATTACATTTCAATGCCAAATAGTTGCTAGTCTGTTACAAGAAGTTAGAATCTGGGAAAGTATGGTGCACTGGGGTTCTGTTCTCCTCTATCCTTTATCATTTACTCAGTGCTATGTTTTATTGAGCTCATCATGCCCCTGTTTGGTGCAGTGCAATTCATTTATTGTCCCAGTTTCCCACTCCTTCCAGGTGGATCGTCTGTGCTCCTGTCTTTGGTCATGGACCTCTCCTCTGGCTCGTCTCACACCCCCCAGCTGCTACACTATTCAAACATGTAGTTGAAGAATTAATGAAGCTCACTTTTCTTTAACAGTTTTAGCACATCACCTGTCCATCCTGGGAGAGGATCCCTTCATGTGGACATCCCTGAGGTTACACAACGGTCACTTACAAAAGAGATATTGCCTTTAATTATGTTTAGTACTTTAATCTTGTTATAGTTTAGGTTTAAATCATGTTCTGACAAAAAGCAGACCATTTGATAAGTGGTGCAATGTATTGTCATGGTAACGGTGACAGAGCACCTCAACTGCAGCGGCAAAGAAAAGTGAGTATGAAAAACAAACATTATAAGAGGGGGCACAAGAGCAGTTGAATACAGTTGAAAAAGATAGGATGTTGGTACAGATGAATAGCTGGGTGAAAAGGTCCAGCTATGATACCTGGAGAAATGGCATCTCTGCACAACTCAATTTAAAATCAGCATGGCTGTCTCTATGTTGTCTCTTTCTTCAACACAAAAAAATTCACGTTTTTGGATGTGATGGAATGGACTAACAGAGCACCCCTTCAAAAGAAAATGGACTAAACCGATGTTTCGTTCAGGATTACTCATGTATGACTTCGTGGTTTGAGATGAAACTTTTTTAGATCTGGTTTGCTGTGAATGTTTTGTCATATTTAATTTCTGATAGGAAATCCTGGCTCACGCCTGAACTTTTTGCACGGGGGGTTTAGAACTAATTAAAGACATCTTTTGTGTTCTTGCTGCTCTGTAGGTCTCTGGATTGAGCCCAGCATGATCCGGACTCACAGAGGACCAAGAAACATGAGAGACAAACACAAAAAAAGATCAAACAGTGACAGAGCTCACTGTCATGTAGTGGTTTCCATGCAAGCAAATACACTATTCCACCATTCTGCTGCAGATTTTTGATTTACACGCAGAAATTAAGGAACCAAACTCTTTATTTTGAGTGTCTGTGTGCAAAGATGTGCGAGTGCACACCTGTCTGTTTGGGACTAAGTGTTTTCACATCAACATTTTCAAGCTCTCCTTTTTATTACCAAAAGATCCACCTCAACCCAGAACTTTGTCAGGCGTTCCGACCTTATAGGTAAAATGCATTCTCATCGTTATGTTGAAAGAGCAAAATTACAAATCTGTTGCCAACTGCAAATTTGATGCCACTTTGGATTTTAGATCTTAACAACCGACAAACCCATTTTGCAGTCGGATGTTGAAATCTTCTTGTTTCCTTTTTATGTAGGAACATGCCAGCATGACAATAATTTCATGTAAAAATCCTTTAAAAATTATGTAATTAAGAGCAAAAGGCTTCCATATTTCTGCTCATTAAAGACCATCCCCATGTATACTAATGGAAAACCTAATTAGCTTGTACCCGGTGTGAATGCTAACCATAAAAGCAGAGTTCTTGAGTGCCTAACAGCACACTTTCATGTGCTGATTGGCTGCACAGTTCATGTGGAAACCATCAAGAAATAAATGATGAAAGTATAAAAACACTGCAAAATAATTGCAGAAATGTACCTGTTTACGAGAAGTGAAAACCTGTCAAACAAACTGCTTTAGTTAAAGTTTACAGAAATACATATTGTACTTGACACACCATAAGGAGCGCCGTATTATTAGGCGCAGTCCTAATCAGGGGGCCTATTTTTTTATTTAACCATACACAAGCGCATTATAAGACGCAAAAAAAAGATCATAGAAGCAAAACAGTGAGTTTAGATGAGCTTTATTCCACTATTTAACAATCCACTCACATTTTCTTTCAATCAATCTTCTCCCGGAAACCGTCTTCGATGTTTGAATTAATCAGCTGCATAATCAAACATGCCGGCTTCCCTCCCATCGTTGTTGGAGTTGGTCTCATTGCCAGGTGGTTGTTCAGCAACACCAGCTTTAGCGAAAGCTCAGACACCAGTCAAAGCAGAGACCTTTGCCCAGACGTCCACAATCCATTCATACACGGCGTAACTCGCCCGGCACTGCCTCTGTCTGAGGAAAAGTGTGCGCGCCGTCTGTCATCCATCTCTCACATGAAAAAAGACCAGTTTCATTTTTCTTTTCCTCTTAAAGTAGAGTTTGGCTAATTGTCTTTCTGATTTGTGGCACAACGCGCTCATCCGTGCACGCTCCACTCATGTTCCAGAAATTGTCTGACAGTCAATCGAGCGAAGCGCTTCCCAAAGTCACAAACATTTTACAGATTTTGGAACTCGATGCACACAAAAGGCGCACTGGATTATTGGCCGCAGGCAAGACCGTTTTTTTAAAAAAAGTGTAGGATTTTGGGTGCCTTATGGTGCGGAAAATACGGTAAGATGCAGGCAAACCTCAAAGAAACATCCACAAAGCAATTCCTGACTTGAATTCACTAAACTTTATTGCTAAAGTAAAACTTTGTTCTTTAGCTTTCAGAAGAAAAAACTAAGTTCTTATTGCAAAGCTCTTCACAAATTGAAGCTAGATTTTCAATTTCACTAGTGAACAAAAGGAAAGGATGCTACATTTAATCTGTTGGAAAACATCCATGTTCTCCAGTGTGGATTCTGCTCCAGTTGATTTTTGTCTCAACTTTATTTTTATGTTCTTGACTGTGTATGACTTCCTATAGATTCTACATAAATGTTGCTTGTGTTCTCTGGGGCAGACATTTTTGAAAACATATACAAGTTTTTTATTAGCATTGTTCAGAGAGATTTTGCTTTGGGTCACTCTGAAGCTGCTTCAGGCTTCATGCAGTCAGAAACCACTTGTTGGACAGCCCTGATTCAGAGAAAAGCCTTTGCTGTTACCGTAGACCCTCCTGACCTTTCAACCCTTTACTCACATTTCACCTCATTCATGGATGTCACTGTTATTAGTTATGGAGAGTTAGGCAGAATTCAAATTCTTCCCCTAACCCCTACGGCTTCTCCCTACCCCTACATTTAGCCGTTCAAATAGAGAGTTATAAAAAGCTGTTTTCAGATTCGGATGTCATTCCCACTCGATGAGGTCATCAATAGTCGCCGGTCATATCGGTAGCCGCCAGCGCTAAGAAAATGCATAATATCGGTTATGACTTTAAAAAGTCTTGCAAAAACAAGTCATTACTTGCATTTAAATGTAAACTTCCGTGCTTGAGAGCACTCCCATATGAAGCCGTGGTACAGCTGATCACCGTACCGGTGGAGGGATATACAGCCTTAAGTCTCTATGGCTTCGCCTTAATAAAACTATTTCGGAAAACACTAAAGCTCCAAATGTCCCTGCAATTGGAGGGGTAGGGTAAGAATTGAGCCTTACCTTCACACTTGTTGTTGGTTAGAGTGTTGGATGTGTACTATTTACCATGTATGAGAAGTGGACTGAGTAACCTCCCCCCGCGTTCCAAACAGGAAAACAGAAGTGTTTTAGGAAATTTTTTGGATTTTTTCCCTAATTTTTGGACATGACAGTGATGAGAATGCTGCTGCAGTTTCTTATGAATGCCTCCAAAAAAAGAACTGGACTAAAGCCACCGTTCATCTTTAACAAACACTACAAAACTGCTGTGATTTTCTACATGAAACATTATGTCACAGACCTGGATCCACTGCCTTAAATTGCTCTTAGAGACTGATACCCACCACCACCAACACCAAGCGTGACAGCAGAGAACGGCTATTTTTACCCGTTTGACTGGCAAACCTTTTTGGTTCAGTGGAGTTACAACCTGATTAAATCAGCCATGATTAGCATTTAGCCAGCTCGTGGAGCCATGATGTACATTATTTATATATCTCTGCTCTCCCATTTTTCCCTGACACATTAAGCTGCCAGTCTTGTTGAGCTGACAGGGTCAGCGACCCTTCATTACAGGACTCAAGCATTTCTGCTACCCTGCCTTGACCGCGTCTCTTAAGTGTCTATGAAATTAAAAAGCTTATTTTGCTGGAATTAGATTTCTTTGTTTAACTTTGTTTTTTGATTTTATAAAGACTTCAGCCTCAACATTCCTTAAAGAAGATCGCTTAAGGTTGTTTTCTTTTCATAAGCTTTAACGATTCATGTACAGTTGTGTTCACAATAAAAACAGTTTGTTAAAAGAAGCAAAGCTTCAAATTCTTACATTTGACCGTTTTATAAAAAGAAAAAAAAAACTTTTGATTTTAAAAAATGAGATTGCTGGCATCTTTGCTTACAAACCCATTTCACATTTCATGTGTAAAATGAAAAGAGACTTCAAATGCAAGTGTTAATTTTGAAATTAGAATTTTTGTTTTATAGTAATGTATTTTGAAAGCTGTTTCACCAACTTATTCCAGTATCTGTTGGCTTGAAGTCTAAAGATTGTTCTCCGTAACATCAAGCCGGTTGGTCTCAAACCAAGATGTTTTTGTTTGGGGTCACCTTTACATTGAAATGATCCCCAACAGTGTTCAGCGACGCGACTCCTTCAAGTTCAAACCCCAAATCATGATGTGCACGCCACCATGTCTTCACAATACTCTGTGGTTGAAATTGTGTTTGAAAGAAACTGGCCTTCAAGTCATAGATCGCTTTGTGAAACTGTAGAACTAAATTACTCATGCAGTTTCATTTTTTTCTACGGACATGCTACAAACGACAGGTTGTAGTGGACGCTTCTACAACACATACGGGTATGTAAGGGTAAAGTAGGTGAGATGCAGGTGTATAATACGAATTTTACTTTTTTCACCACCACCCCCATCCAGTGGACTGTGCAAGGAACATCATTAGTGCTGTTCACGTGATGAGTGTGCTCGTTGCGTGCAACTTGACTGTTAGAAAAGAAGAAATTAGACAGAGTGTAGTTTGCGTGGACATCCGACGGGCACCTATGTGTCACAGACACACCCAGCGCATGCAACATTTGTGCACGGTCAGGAACGAGCCGGAACTCGGACCTTACTGAAAGGTGAACAGACAAACCTAAACGTGTCCACTACCATACGGGTGTG
Source organism: Adrianichthys oophorus (assembly GCA_036245035.1). Lineage (NCBI taxonomy): Eukaryota > Metazoa > Chordata > Actinopteri > Beloniformes > Adrianichthyidae > Adrianichthys > Adrianichthys oophorus. The sequence goes on from BSAI01000104.1 coordinate 27,778,065, forward strand.
ACTAAAACTTTGACAACTCCCTAAAGCAGAAATTCTGTATTTGTGACCTGGCTCTTTGTAAGTCAACTGAAATAAACCAAATACATTTAGATTATTAATCCAATTTTCCAGCAGTTACTGAAGAATTCAGTTATTTCTTTACTATGTACTGATTTATAGTAGAGTTATTTTTTTCTACCAAAGTAATATTGTTTTAAAGTAATTCAAGTACAGGTTCAGGTGATTCTAACAGTGAGTGAGATAAAAGAGGATTCAGAGTTGTGAAGTTATGAAGAACAGATAAAGCTGAGGAGGTTCAGACAGACGGTCTGCAGTTCCTCCTCCTCATGCCAGTTTTTATTTGCTCACGGCTGCAGTCGCGGTGCAAGCCCTGGGTGGCGGCGCAGTGCTTTCCTGGACTTGGAAATACGGCTGCCACGAAAGGAGGTGGCAGATGGCTGATGAAGCAGTTTCACTCATAACGCTCCAGTAAAACTTTAGCTTCCAGGATTTAGTACTAGCCCCTGCACTTAGTAAACTGCTGCTGCTGGCATATTTTTTCTAAAGTCCCAAACTGATAGTTTGGTGAGCTTTGCATAAACATGCTTCATTGATTGTGTTGTTAAAAGGTGTCAGGGGTGAGTTTCAGAGCTGCTGCAGGAATCAGCCACCGCCATCTTCTCTGTGGGTTCAAGCAGAAGGCTGAACATGTGCAGACAACACAAAACTGATCATCTGCTGAGACAAGGCACTGCCTCAATGTTTTTTTTTTTTTTTTAGCATTTATGAACTAAAACTGTGTTTGATAAAATGTCAGATATAGTAAATATGGTTTGTTTGGGAGGCAGAGCTTAAGATGGAGTAAAGGCCATTTCTCAAGCTGATTGGACCCCAGGCGTTATCTAAAAGAACAGGAGAATGTACGTCCAAAGGTTGATAGATGGAACAGAGTGTAGAAGTGGAAGAACTGAGTAGACACAGCCATATGCTGATGCTGAAGGGAGGAGCTTTATTGGACTCAGCTGAGATGTGTTCACATCTGCACCTGCACCTGTGTGTAGATCAGAGCGGGCACCTCTGGAAACACTGATACTACACCAGATCTTCTGATGCACAGCAAAGAGAAGTTCCTTTAGAGCATCTTCGTCCTGTTTCATCAATCCATTCAGAGAATGAGTTCTGCAGGCAGTGCCTGTCAGTCATGGAGATGCATTCACTGAAAAACAGAGATCACAGAGACAACTCCAAACTTTGGAGCAACAGAAGAGAGGGCCTTTTACTCTGTTTGAGCCTTATTCCTTTTTCTATTTTTAGACATTTATTTCTAGAATTCGGGAGAAAGTAGTTTATTGCTTAAAACATTGTGCAAGTAAAATATATTAAATGATTTGAACCACACACTCTACAAAATGTAAAGGTCTTTAAAATCCCAACTTTTAATAGAAAGATGTTCTTCTGAACTTTGGATCATCTTTTTAAATGCTGTGCTGTAAATAAGCGGTTTGAACAGAACCGATCCCACAGACCTCATCACGCCTCCTTCATGCACGTTTCATTCTAAGCTTTTTCTACCTTACATTTTAAATGAGGTACATTTAGCAGAATTAACAGGAGATTCATCTCATCTGCGCAGTGAGGTTACCTGAAGGTTAATATTGGCCCACAGCAGGTCATCTTTTAGGGAAGTGTCAGAGACTGCACATCTGTAAATGTTCTTGCAAAGCCATTCTCATTTCCAGGATGTCAAATGCTGCCGTTTCGTCAAAGCATGATGTCTTTCTGAGATATGAACGAGGTGTCCTCTAGCGCTTGTGTAGTCATGGAGGTTAACGCAGGAGAGAGGACAGCTTCTTATGAAGTCCTTATATGTGTTCACCTATATTTGAGGAGCATGAAGGCCAGTGAGCACATTGATCTGAAGGAATTCACTCAAGTTGACGTAAACAAAGCATCTATTATCATGAAAATATAAAACTTTTGAGTGGTTTAAACAAGTACTTACCGATTTTGAATTCGGTTTACAGAATCACGTAAATTATTTTGATGATAAAAAAAAAAAAAAAAAAAAAAAACTATTTTTACGCAGCCTGAGACACTGAGCTCAGTTTGTAAATCAATTATTAAAACAATGCACAACCACAGGAAATAAAGATACAGAAAAGTTAAACATAACTCCGCAATGCTGAAACTAAACAGAACAAAACAACTTAACGGCTAACAAAGGTTTTATCATTTGCAAACAATAGAAAGTTGGTTCTCAAATGACCCTCCTGAATATCCTTTTGATCATATTTTCATTTCAGTAAGAAGTTTTCATTCACATTTTTCTTTTACAGAACCTTTATAATTTGACAACTTTGGCTTTAGATTTTCACATCTCTAAATAGACAAAATAATTTACTCCAGAGACAAACTTAATATTCAAGAGTTGAATATGCAGAATCTCAGTATCTTATTCGACCGATAACACTCACAGCTCCACTATGGAGAAGAAGTCTGCTTTCTTACTTACTTTGAATGGGTGGAAAGCTGATGATTGTCAAGGTCCATTTATTTGTAGGTTGTGGTTACTGTAGTAACAGCATCACGGATGACAGTTTTATCATAACTATACCGATGATATCATTAACAAACTACTAGTTCATTTGTAGGTTGTGGTTGCCATAGCAACAGCGTCACAAATTATATCAGCTTTCTCATCAATATATCGATATCATCAAGAACATTAGATCACTAATGATATGACCATTTTCTTATAATTGTAGAGATGAATATCATCTACAATATTTTAGATTGGAAATAAGAATGGACGACATGGAACAACGAGGCAGAATGAATAATGTAATTTTGATTTGATTCCAACTCAAACACAGAGCCAAACCAGGAGGAGCTAATGCTAGCAGAGATGCTAACAGCTCCGCTGCTCGACCTGCAGAAGATGACGCCTGTGCACCTGGGGCTCCAGACGTTGGCGCAGAGACTCAAGTTGGATCATATCTCACGTCTAAAGCAATTTTCCTGGATCTAAATACCATCGAGTCCTGCCAACCGCTTCCCAAAAGAAAGGAGACTGATACACCAACGATTCTTATCAGGGTTGTAAATCAGAAGCACAAGATAGCTCTGATAAAGCAGAGGACGTACCTGAAAGGTACAGAGGCCTATTTAAATGATCATTTCACTAAAAGACGGGCTGAACTGGTAATGTATGCCAGGCTGCTAAAGAAATGCAATTAAATACAAAACACATGGGTTATGGGATCCAGGATCTTCATGAAACCACTAGGTCCAACGGACCGTTCTGCGGTACTGCTTATCAACAACAAAAAAGGCTTTGAGAAGTGCTTGATTACTAATGTCTGAGCAATTAAATGAAGCTAAGAGAGAAATAAAATTTCAAGAAAACCATTGCACCTAAAAGGTAAGTGATATCTCTAAAAGACACTAGATTTTCAGCAGAGACTTCAGACCTGCAGACATCTCAAGCCCAACTTACTTTACTACGATATCAGCTGAAGGTCAACAGACCTGACAAAAAAAGTCTGCAATCATAACAAAGAGAATAACTACAAACTCTTGCTGGCTCATGCCAAGATCAGACACTTTCTCTTTCCTCCTTTTTTGCACTCTGGAAATGGATATAAAAATGCAGCTCTGATTTTTGACATTTAATTACTAATGAATAATAATTAATCTGCATTTATTTATTTTTCTAATTCTTGGCATTTGATTTATATTATTGATTTTCTAATGGAAAAGAAAAATCAAAATACATGAAATAAAAATACTTTAAGCTGGATACTCAAGTCTATATCAATGACCTTTCTGATCTGCATAAGAAATGATGAAGTCTAGTGTTATGTCCACTTACATAGTGATGTGATTTATTAAGCTTAAGAATTTTTAATGATCTGACTTTGTGTTGGTAAGGTATAAAGCTCTAATTAGAAGTTATGAACCAGATACTGATAACATGTAAAGAAAACCATGGCATTAGCGTCACGGATGATATTACTACAATTGTTTCATAAATATATTGATGTCTTTTTTTTGTAGGTTGGATCCCATAGCAACAGCGTCCCAGATGATGTTATTAAAGTTTTCTCATAAATATTGATGATATAATTCTTTTACTTTATTTGTAGGTTGTGGTTACCAAAGCAACAACGTCATGGATGACATCACAGTATAAGTATGCAAATTATGTATTCACTGTCTTCGCGTTTTTACTTTTATGTTGTAGTTACCATAGCAAGTGTCACGGAATTATATTAATACAGTTTTGTCATAAATAAATTGATGTCAGAGTTTTATAGTTTATTTGTAGGTCATAGTTCCCATGACAACAGTGTCACGGATAAATATCATCGCTGTTTTCTCATAAATATATTTATAAAATAATCACAAATGTTAAGTTTATTGTAGGTGGTGATTGCCATAGCAACAGTGTTACGAAATATATCATTACAGTTTTCTCATAATATACTAATGATATCACCACAGTTTAATAGTTTTTGTAGGTTAGGGTAACCATAGCAACAGCATCACAGATGACATCACAATTTGCACATAAGTTTTATGACAATGTCACTGTTTTATTGTTTATTTTTATATTGTGGTCACCATAGCAACTGTGTCACGGATGATATAATTACAGTTTTCTTATGACTATATTGATATCACAGTTTTATAAGTTTTTTTGTAAGTCTTAGTTCCCATAACAACAGCGTCATGGATACAAATCCTCACCATTTTCTCATAAGTATATTGATGATATCACAAATTTAAAGTTTTTTTGTGGGTGATGATTACCATAGTAACAGCCACTGATGATATCAATTTTCTCGTGAAAATATTGATGATGTCACCACATTTTTATTGTTTACTTGGAGGTTGCGGCTTCAAAAAGTAACAGTCATGGAAGACATAATCACAAGGTTCCTATAAATGTATTGATGATATTTTCAGTTTATTTGTATGTTGTGGATACCATGGCAATAGCGTCACTGATAATATTACAGGTTTCTAAATAAATAAAGTGATGATATCACAGTTACGTTTTTTTGTAGGTTGTGTCATAAAAATCTTCACTGTTTTCTCATAAATATATTGTTGATATCACTTATAATTTATTTTTAGTTAATAGCAACATCATCACAGATGACATCCTCACAATTTTCGCACAAGTATATTGACGATGTCATCACTGGTTTTTCATTAATTTTTTATGTTGTGGCTACAATAGCAAAAGCGTCAGATGCTTCACAGTTAGTGCACAAGTATATTGTAACTAAGGTGCAGAGGCGTGTGGATCCTTTTGCAACAGATTTAATAGATGACAAGAAACGGGACAAGGCAAGGGCGAAGCCAGGAACAGGCCAGGGTCAAAAAACAGGCAAAAGTCAAAACCCAGGAAACCAAGGAGACAAGCATTTGCACTGAAACATAGAGGTAAATTCAAGACAACAAGACGAACAGAGAGCTGGACAGGCTTAAATAGCATGGTTGATGACATGAATGATGATCAGCTGGGCAGGAAGGAACCGGATGCAGTGCATGCAGGGAATTGAAAGTGCAGAGAGACCTGAGGCAGTCAATACTCTATAGAGATAGAGCTCCCTCTGGTGGTCGGAGGTGGATGTAGATGACTGAGACCTGACATATATTGACAATGTGTTTTGTCATTTAGTCTTATATTGTGGTTACAATAGCAATAGCATCACATATCATTACAGTTTTCTAATAAATATATTGATGATATCATCACAAATTAACAATTTATTTGGAGATGGTGATTACCATTTCAAAGTGTCATGGATAGAATCATCAATAGTTTTCTCAAAAGTTTATTGAGAATAAGAAAATTAGTTTTCTCATAAATAAATTGATGATTTCATTACATTCTTGTGGGGTTTTTTTGTAGGTTATAGTTCACGTTGCAACAGCGTTCTGGATGTTTTCATCAAAGCTTCATTTTATATTGAAGATGTCATTACAGTTTTATATTTTGCTTTTATGTTGTGCTTACCATAAAAGCAGCATCAAGGATGATGTCAATACAGTTTTTTTATTCAGTTTATTACTTAGCTTGTGCTTACCATAGCAACAGCGTCACTAATGATATCATTACGTTTTTCTAATAAAAATGGTCATCACAGTCATAGTTTTTTGTCGGTTATAGATCCCCTGGAAACAGTGACATAGACATAATCTATTTTTAATAATAATATATCGAAGATGTCATCACAATTTTATAGTTTTTTTGTATGTCGAGGTTACCACAGCGTGATGTATTACGTCACAGTTTTCTCATAAATATATTTATATACATTTAAAAAATTATATATATTTTTTTCATAGTGATTACCATTGCAACAGTGTCGCGGATAGTATCATCACAGTTTTCTTATAAAATATATTAATTATATCATCATAGTCTAATTGTTTATATGTAGGTTGTGGTTACCATAGTAAAAGCATCGCAGATGAAATCATCGCAGTTTGCGCACAAGTATATTGATGATGTCATCTCTGTTTTATGGCTTATTATTATGTTGTACTCACCGGTGGTAATTATGTCATGGATAATGTAATCAAAGGTTTTCATAATATATTGATGATGTCACAAAAAGCATTAGATCATTAATGACATCATTTCAGTTTTACAGTTTAGTTGTGGTTACCATAACAACAGCATCATGGGTAATATTATCCGTTTGCTTATTAATATATTGATGATATCATAACATTCATGGTTTTTTTTTTGTTGGTTATAGTTCCCATAGCAGTAGCATCACAGATGACATCATCAAAGTTTTCTAATAATTATATTGATGATGTCATCACTGTTTATTGTTTTATTTGTATGTTGTGGCTGCCATAGCAACAGTATCAAGGATATCAATAAAGTTTTAATATATTGATGATTTCATCACAGTCTTTAAGTTTATTTCTAGATCACGTAAGATATCATTGTTTTCTTATAAATATATTGATGATTTCACGGGTGATATCATTTTTCTAATGAATATATTGATGATGTCATCACAGTTTTATAGTGTTTTTGTAGGTTATAGTTCCCATAACAACAGCGTCACGGATAAAAATCATCACTGTTTTCTCATAAATATATTTCTGATATCATTGCTAATTTATAGTTTATAGTTATAGTCTAACTATTTATAGTCTAATTTTAGTAGGCGTCGGTTACCATTGTACCAGCATCACTAATGACATATTCAGAGTTTGCGCACAAGTATATTGATGATGTCATCACTGTTTTATTTTTATATTGTAGTCACCATAGCAACAGTGACATGGGTAATATTATTAGTTTTTTTATTAATATATTTATGATATCATTACAGTCATATGTTTTTTTTTTTTGCAGGTTATAGTTCCCATAGCAGTAGCGTCACGGATGACATCAAGGTTTTCTCAAAATTATATTGACGATGTCATCGCTGTTTCATTGTTTTGTTTGTAAGTTGTGGTTGCCATAGCAGCAGCATCAAGGATATCAATAAAAAAAAAATTATAATATATTGATGATGTCATCACAGACTTTCAGTTTAATTCTAGATTAAAGTTCTCGTAGATACGGTGTCACGTAAGATATCGTAGTTTTCTTCTAAATATATTGATGATGTCACGGGTGATATAATTTTCTTATTAATATATTGATGATGTCGTCACAGTTTTATAGTGTTTTTGTAGGTAATAGTTCCCATGACAACAGCGTCACGGATTAAAATCATCACTGTTTTCTCATAAATATATTGATGATATCATTGCTTATTTATAGTTTATAGTTATAGCCTAACTATTTATAGTCTAATTTTAGTAGGCGTCGGTTACCATTGTACCAGCATAAAATATCGCTTATTTTTATGTTGTGGTTACCAAAGCAACAGCGTCATGCATGATTACATCATTTTCTCATAAGTATATTGAGATATCATGAAAACCATTAAATTACTAATTATATCATTAGTTTTTTAATTTAAAAAAAATGTCATCACAGTTATTGTTTTTTGTCGGTTATAGTTCCCCTAGAAACAGTGTCATGGATATCATCAACGTTTATTAATAATATATTAAAGATGTCATCACAATTTTATAGGTTTTTTTTGTATGTTGAGGTTACCATAGCAACAGCGTTATGTATGACGTCACAGTATTTTCATAAATATATTTATAATATCATTACAAATTTATAGTTTATTTGTACATGGTGATTACCATTGCAACAGCGTCACGGATAATATTTTGGTTTTCTTATAAAATATATCAATTATATCATCACAGTCTAATAGTTTATCTAGGTTGTGGTTACCATAGTAAAAGCGTTACTGATGACATCATCACAGTATCATGGAAATCATCAATGTTTATTAATAATATATTGAAGATGTCTTCACAATTTTATAGTTTTTGTGTATGTCGAGGTTACCATAGCAACAGCATTTTGTATAACATCACAGTTTTCTCAGAAAATATATTAACAGTATCTTTTAAAAAATTGTGGTTGCCATAGCAACACCATCACGGATGAAGTCATCACAGTTGCGCACAAGTATGTTCATGATGTCATCACAAATTTATAGTTTCTTTGTTGGTGGTGATTGCCATATGAACGGATGATATCATCACATTTTTATAGTTTATTAGTAGGTTGTGGTTATCATAGCAGCAGCGTCATGGTAATATTAACAGTTTTCTCAATTATATATTGATATCATCACAGTCATATGTTTTTTTTTGTAGGTTATAGTTCCCACAGCAGTAGTGTCACGGATGATATTATCACAGTTTTCTCATAGTAATATTGACAATGTCATCACTGTTTTATAGTTTATTTGTACATTGTACATTAATATCATTAAACATATATCATTAAAGTTTTTGTTATAATATATTTATGAGATCATAACAGTCTTTTAGTTTATTTATAGATTAAAGTTCCCATAGCTACAGTGTCACGTAAGATGTCACAATTTTCTTATAAATATATTGATGTCATCACAGTCTTTTAGTTTATTTCTAGTTTATAGTTACCATAATTTACAGTGTCACGTATGATATCACAGTTTTCTCATTAATATGTTGATGTCATGAAAAACATTAGACCACTGATGATATCTTTACAGCTTTCTCATAAATATATTCATTATATCATCACAAATTCATAGTTTATTTGTAGGTGGGGATTATGTCACGGATGATATCATCAAAGTTTTTCATGATATATTGATGATAACATCACAGTCATTTGTTTTTTTTTTTTGTAAGTTATAGTTCCCATAGCATTAGCGTCAGGGATGACATCATCACAGTTTACTATACTTATATTGATTATGTCATCACTGTTTTATAGTTTTTTTTTGTACATTGTGGTTACCATAGCAACAGTGTCAAGAGACAAGATATCATTTAATTTTAGGGGGAATTTATTCATGATGCCATCACAGTCTTTTAGTTTATTTGTCGGTTAAGGTTCCCAAAGATACAATGTCACGTAAGATATCACAGTTTTCTCATAAATATATTGATGATATCAGCACAGTTCATACTTTATTTGTAGGCTGTTGGTACCATAGCAACAGCGTCACATATGATATCAGTTTTTTTCATAAATATATTGATTATATCATCACAGTTTTATAGTTTATTAGTAGGCTGTAGTTACCATTGCAACAGTGTCACAGATGATGTAATCAGTTTTCTCATCAATATATTGATGATATCATGAAAGCTATTAAACCACTGATGACATAGTAGTTTCTAAATGGTAAATGGCGTATACTTATATAGCCTCCCTTGAAGGCCCAAAGCGCTTTACAGTCACGCTCCCATACACACACCCATTCACACACTGATGGTGGCTCAGCTGCCAAACACCGGCGCCAACCTTCCATCAGAGGCAATGTGGGGTTCAGTGTCTTGCCCGAGGACACTTCGACACATGGGTGGGCATGGCAGGAATCAAACCTGCAATCCTCCAATCAGAGGCCGACCACCCTTTCCACTGCACCACAGCCGCCCCAAGTTATAATTGAGGTGGCCCAATTATATTAAAATTATATACTAATATTTGCAAAATGTTTATAAACTTGAAATACAAAATTTCTTCATGTATTCAGAAGTGCCCGGAACAACCACAAAATAACAAACAACTCCACATCTAATCAAATTTTGATTCAGGGTACACTCGCCAACAGGGACCAGCAGTCAACAGCTATAAACAATGTATTTGGAGAAGACCCTTACACCCAGGCAAACCTTGAAAGCTGCTTGGCAAGACATGGTGTCCAACTCACCCAGTTGCAGGCGAGCTCTGAAGAAGCATTAGTGCAGCCTCGGTTAAGCAACCTTTCAACTCAACAAGAGCAAGGTGGTCAAAACGGAATAGCTGGAACAGTAAATCTAAGACAAAAAAATTTGTTGTGATTCAAAACAGCTAACAATTTTAATTTGGTTTTGGTTGGCTTGTTTTATGGACATCCCTTCCCTACTGACATCCTTTACCTTGATCAGATTTGCATTGTCAAGAAAAAGTTGGAAGGGCAGGGACAGATACTAAATACACAGGCCACTGTTCGTTAAAGAGTTTGAAAACACTTGTAAAAATGCTTGCTGGGGTGTTATTGAATGTCTCTAATGGTTTTAATTTCTGTATCATTTAAAGTTATTTCTTTTTTGATTATGGCTTCTTTCTTTCCCTATACTATAGTTGATCTTTGAGCCAATGTTTGTACAAATAACAAAATGATCCATAAGGTCACGATGTTTTCAAGTCTTTGTAGGACGTGATTGTCATGATGCCATCTGTGTCTTTCCCTAATTATAAAATAATTGTCATTGCAAAAGCTGCTTAATTTGTTGTTTTGTGACGGTTTTGAATGCATTGCGAAGTTTATCTCCATCATCAACATCAATACTATTTTAATAACTTCTGTGTAAGAGTCACCAAACTTGGTTTGCTTTCATTTTATTATAATTTTTTTCACTGAAATGATGTTTAAACAATATGTATTGTTTTAGTTTAAAAACAATATTATTAGTAATATTCAACAAGATTCATTGTTATCTACAGATTTTTTTAAGTGTTGCTTCAGTTTTGTTTTCTTTTGATGTACTTTCGTGTACCATCAAACCATGCGTGATGTACTGTAAAATACACTGTATCAGCCAAAGATGCCAGCTAAAAATAGGAGCATTTTTATTCTCAAAGGACTACGAAATTGTTTTTTTAAATGTAATTTTTGAATGCAGTTGAGAAAAATATGTTATTAATTGGAAAAAAAAATTATTGTTTATGCAATGCACAAAATCACTTTCAAGTTCTGTGATTTAAAATTTGAAGATAATAATAAACACACATTTAAGAATGACTTAATTTGTTCTTTAATGTACATATCTTTCATTATTTTCAAAGATGTTATCATTATTATTTTATGAGCCTACACTGATTTTTTATATCTTTTCAGTTGGGCACTAAAGGTTATTGGGTCATTACCCAACTCTGTAGTTAGAATGGTAATTCAGAAATACGTTGTATAAAGCATAAGAAAGATTATAAACTGTAGGTTGAGAAGAGCGCGTGGTGAAAACATTTGACTGTAAGAACCAATAATACCAATATAATGATATATCTATGGGTGAAAATGGACTCTTTCTTTAGTTAAGCTAAGTGTACGTCAGCATGGACTTTTGAATCAGTCATGTAGATGAACTTAGCAGAAAAAAGACAGAAATTTATGAGGCATCTAGTCCTTTAAATTGACATCTTAATATAATTATGTTCTGAGAGAAAATAACATTTGTAATATAAAGAATTATTAACACACTGTTTAACTTACGTTGTCATCTCTCCTCGAGCCATTTGAATACACATGAAAAACGTTTTCCGCTTCTGGCCTTCAGTAGATGTCCATCTGCCATGACAGATCCATCCGCCATTACATCCGCCATTTTATCTCCAGCTGGCTGCCTCTCCAGTCTGTTAGCAACTTGTCTAAATAAGTTATGGACAAATGTACACAATATTTAAAAAAACAATGTTTGAAATGGGTGAAGGGACAATTGATCCGTGACACTATTGCTAAGGTAACTACATCCTACAAATAAACAATTGAACTGTGATGACATCATCAATATATTTATGAGAAAACTGTGATGATATCATCCGTGACGCTGTTGCTATTGGAGCCAAAACCTACAAAATGAACTAGAAACTTTGTCAACAATATTATCAAAATATTTATGAGAAAACTGTGATGATATAATCTGTGACACTGTTGCTATAGTAACCACAACCTACAAATAAACTATAAAACTAATATCATCAGTGAGCTAATGTTTTTTGATGATATCATCAGCATATTTATAAGAAAACTGTAATGATATTATCTGTTGAACAATCTGTTGAACGATTTTGCTCGATCTTGACCTCCTTCTCCAGGTGTGTGGTGGAGAGAAGTCCTGCTGCATGACTTTTAGGCAGCTGCTCTGCAGTAGAGAGGAAGGCTCTGCAGAGGGTAGTCAAAGCTGCACAGAGGATTGTGGGATGCAGCCTGCACATCACCACCGACATTTACGCAGCCAGATTCAAGAAATGAGCCTCCTGCTTCCTGAAAGACCCCACTCAGCCCTTAAACACTTTTTTCTCCTTCTCCCCCTCAGGCAGGAGACTACGGAGCAGTAAGAGCAGGACCACCAGACTGAAGGTGCATTCACGCTAGACGCAGCCTGCGTTGGTACTATATTTGTTCGGCCTGTCTGATCAGCACTGGGGCTTGGCACTAGTGATGACATCACACTGGAACACCGCTTAGACAAACTACTTAAGTTTAGTCCGAATTCCTATACTACTCACTATTTAGTGCATTTGCCATTTTTAGTGCTGTCCAAATCTACAATTCCAAAATCGAGTGCCACTAGAAATTTCCCAGAATTCTCTGCGAAAAACCAGTGTGCATTGATGCTCATTAGGAGTATGAATCACAATGCATTGCGTTTGAACAATTTCAGTGAAAAAAAGGTATTTACATGTATTTTTTAGCAAACCATCAACTTCATCAGAACACAGTGGACTCATCGATAGTCATCGTAAAGTGCTTGTATAGATTACGTTTTCTCTTTGTGATTCTGATGACGTTATATTTGACATTTTAATAAAAATAGTGAGCATGGAGTCTGAATTGCTTTTAAAATCCAAGATAGTCCTGCACTATTTAGCTTTTTATTAGTTAGGGAGTAGGGAGGGAATTCAAAAATGGCCTTAGTGTCGAGATCTGCTCGGGCTATTCGTACAGTAATTTGTCCGATCGCAATCTTACATGTTATCAGACCATTGTACAGTCAATCAATTATTGCATCATTATCACTAGCCACAAGCTCCCATACCCATAATCTAACAGGCCAAAGACATTTTGTACCTACAATGGCGAGGCGGAGGCGCCAATGTTAAGTCAATGTAAGGACGCGATCTGACGCAGCTCACTTTGGGCACGGCGTGGCAAGGTTAACGCGACTCAACAACCAATCAGGGTTTCAGCTTTGGACACATGACATTTTCAGTGACTAGATCAAAGAGTAGAAAAATGAATTCTATATGGCCACGCGATGCGAGGATTTTCATCCTTAACTTCCACCCATTTTCTTAATCCGCTGGATTTGTGGGTGACTGTACGATTACTGTTGGGCAAAGGCAGAATACACCGTGGACAGGTTGCCAGCCCGTCACAGAGCCCATGGAGCTGCTGCGATTGAAAATATGCTAGCCAGCCGTCTAGTGGACAGCCGACATACAAAAAATACTTTCCATTTGTCCATTTCCATATTTTGTCAAATGTAGACTTTCTTCACATTATCATTTTATTTGTCATTAAGTTATGTGTTGTCTTTTTTTATATTTGAAACCAAAAAATGAAACCAAAAAATGAACAGAATACAAAGAAAAGTAAACGTTTTAATCAGTTGTAGTATTAAAAATATATTTTACATTTTAGCACACCTTTGTTGCAGTTTTTCTATGGGTGAGTCTGTGTGTCAAATGCTTAAAATGATCAGTGTAAGGGCCACAGAAAGCTATGGAAAAAAAGGGAAAGATGAACTTCAGTCCTCTCATTTCCACTGCAGTCTGTTGCATTGTGCAGCATCCTCAATTTTCTAACTCACAGTCCTGGATCTGAAATGAGCTCCTAGCCTTGGCCTAATCGGATAAGAATATAAAGTCACATGAAAAGGAAAAAAAAACGGCCTCGTTGGGATGGGTGAGATTTACAGAACATATTAAGCGGGTGTGAAGCTGCGATGTGCAGACTGATAAATGTGCCCAAATTACTCAATTCTTTCTTTTTTAATAATTCTGTCATCCTCACCCGCCATTTGACCATTACACTTTTAGAGTCGTTTTTTGCAGAAATAGGTAATGTCATCTGTCATTGCAATCATTTAATACATCTTCCTCCTCTCCATCCTTTTACCTGTGGTGCTAAAAATCCTTCACCTGGTAGTTTGCAGAGGAGGCAGCCTGCCTTGCGGATGTGTGCCACTGTGAGCAGCAATGGGGACGGCGTTTTAGAAACATGCCCACTCCTCTGGTCAGAACACAGCAGAGAGTCTGCTAAGGGCAGTCTGCCATCTCATGGAGGGATGACAGAAATGTTTTCATTCACAAACACTTTGTCATTTCAAGAAACTACAAAGTTTTTCCAGAAATGTAATGTTTTAAATTAATAAATAATTTTAAAAGTAAAAAAAACACCAACTGAAAAAAAACTACAGTAGCAGCATGAAGAAATGCATTGTGGCTGTTTCTTCTTAGAAGCAGCTGTAGTGCAGAGGTTTGGGTCCCTCATTGCCTGCCGCTGCATCGAAGTGTCCTCGGGCAAGACACCGAACCCCATCTTGTTATTCATGGTAGCTCTGCCTCATCAGTGGGTTAATGTGTTGTAAAAGGATCTGTCACTATAAAGCACTTTTTGGCTCAATAAAGGTAGAAAAGTGCTACAGAAGTCGACCATTTCTTGGGTTTAGTTCAGTTCATGTTTGAGCTCCACTTAGATTAAGCTTGAGTTTGTTCACTGCTAATTTCAGGTCAGCAGCAACCAGCTGCTGTTTTTGCTCTGCTCTCAGTGAAAATGTGTCTGTCTGGTTTTCACTCTTTATTGTCTTTGGCTTTGGTTCCAGCTGTCCTTCCGGGTGGATACGGGCTGTCTGCGGGCAAAAATTGGTCAAATCTGTACAGAAAGCAGATAGCCCGCACAAAACATGAAGCGTGAAGAATGACCGCTCAGTGAACCCATAGAGAGAAACTGTTCATTCACATTTCTTTTTATGGTCATGCTGTAGGGGACAGGTCGTAGTAAAGACTTATACAACATGAAAGGGGGAAGTACGGTGAAGTAGGTGACCATTTCTATGCTGATGACATGCAGCTTTTCCTGTCATGGATTTGCTGTGCAAACAGCCTCTTAGTGCTGTTTGAGCTCACGACCTCCTAGTTTCAGGGTGGACACTTTACCACAAGGCCGTTGAGTTGGCAAAAGCTTACCAATTAGCTTACCAATACCTTACAAAACACCTACCACCTACACCGACAATGGTACGTTCCATTTTCATGATGTCCCTCATGAACAAGCCTCAAGGAAATTGCCTAAAGACACACCCGCGCTCCTCTTAAAATGCAGCCACTCTTCTCCAGGACTTTCCACGGGCCCGGACAACCCTAACACCTGCAGCACCTGTACGGGTCATCCCCATGCAGATGCACGTGACTAAGGTTTTCCAGTGTCATTAGTTACATATAAGACATTCCAACATGCATCATTTATGCTCATGTGTTCCCATTGGCTCTATTATGATAACTGGACTGAGTGACCCATCCCCCCTAGTGTTCCAAACAGGAACTGCCCACTGGCTCCAAGAAGCCAAAATCCCATATAGAAATAGACAGCGTTCTATGGGTGACGTCACAGCCGGTCATTCCACTTCTCCCTATACAGTCAAAGTTTGTTCATTTGATTTTTTTCCTCTGGTTCAAAAAGCACTTATTTAGTTTCCTCATTCTCCAAAAATGTAATTAAATAATTTATTTTGATTTCTAATGTTTTACAGACATGCTACTTTGCTTGTTTTTATTTTTTACAGTAACCACCTCAGATTTCTTGTAAAAACTGCTGGTTTGTGTAAAGTTTCCATTAAATTTGGACAACTTCCCAGCAGTGCAGGAAAGTCTGTGATTTTTATGACCCAAATACAACCACGTTTTAAATGCAGATAGAAAAAATAGCAAAAAAAAGGTTAGATGTTCTTAAATAATAATAAGATGATGTTTTTGCTGCATAAATTATTGCAACATAAATCAAAAATGTAACATTTTGCTGAAAATATTTACTTTCTTAAAAATCTATTTTCATTTGATAAATAATTTATTTTAAAGCCTAGTTTAGTTGCTGAGAAATGTCTACGTTTGCAATTCTTGAAAAATAAAAACTGCATTTAAAAAGGTCTGAAGGTCAGAAGAACAGGACAGAGTGGACTCTCAAAGAAGTGAGCGAAAACACTAAACCAGAGAAGTCTTCTGAAGTTTGCAGCTTCTTTTATTTCTGCTGTCAGGTCGGATTCAGGTTAATCAAAGATACAGATGTTTGAAAATGTTGTGGGATTTCAGCCCCACAGTTGGAGTCCATGTTTGAGGCGAGCCGTCAAAGCACAAAGAAGTCTGTAGCTACTTGAAGAAGTTAGAGGAAAGCAGTTCCTTTTCCTCCCCTTTAATTTGATTGTGCTCACTAAATACAAGGGACTTAATCAAGCTTAAAAATAACAAACAAACAAATGAAGGAGGTCCTGGGAGAACTCATTAGAGGCCTTGTCAAACTCCAAGAGACTACATAATTACAATACCAAAATAAAAATGCAAAGTTGTTTCATTTGTATTTGCTGTTTTATTCTGAATTTGTGCTGAACTCAGGTCAATGAAACTTTCTCCTTCATCCTTTGAAAAGTTTGACTGAAACCGGAATTCTGTCCTCAAACCCAAACGCCGGCCGCTTCTCTTTCCTCCACGTTTTTGTCCAAATTCTGCAAATGAATTCCAGGATGGGCTCAGATGAGATGAGCGCATCAATCTTTAATTAAAGTCACGCTTTGCAGATTTCTGCGACACTGAGCCTGATGGAGAAATAAATCCAATGATATTTCTATTAGAGTTTGTTTTATTAATAAAGCGTGGAGGCTTTAAAAACATGTCTCAGAGAGGGCCAATCCCAGCGCCGCGATGGACAGATTCTCCCGCTGACACCGATCTGCTTAATTATTTCTCCCTCGCATAATTTACCCCCCTCCCTTCCTATCTTTACAGTTTTATCCAAAGCAGATGCTGAAATGAAAGCGTCTGAGGGACTTTGGTCTGCACTCACAGATTATGAATCAGGTTCACAAACATTTCTGTGATGGAAATCCAGATGAAACCAAACAAAAAGAATTTTTTATCCTTTTCTTTTTTCTACATCTTTTTCCCATGAAGCTCAAGTCCTTGCACAGACAGTTAGAGCGCCTCAGCCGCTCATTCCGTCTGCATCCTCCTGCTTTTGCATCTTGAAGGTCGGAATTGGTCTTAAAAATCTTCCACTTCAAATCCTGTTGGTGTGCAGAGGCTCAGAAATATGGAACTATGTACAAACGTTTAATTACTTTTTATTTTAGCTTTCATTTCTTTGTTTCAAAAGTTTACAACAAAACTTCTTATTGATTGGAATTATGACAAAGACCTTCAGTTCTTTTTTTTAACCCTTGGTCATTCATTTCTACTAAATCTCTTTATCTAAATAGCAGAATTCAGAACAAGTGGGATCAGAAGAGGATTCGGAGCAGAACAAACCACAGGGATTGAAGGTAAAATGATTCCGTAAAACCAGGAGCCAAAATTGAAGTCGTTTCACAGTCAACATTTACAGAACAGTTGTGTATCGTTGAGGAAAAGAGGTCAGCAGGGCATCCACGGTCTTTCTCTCAATGTCTTTAAAGAGCTCCATCACAGAGGTCAAAGGTCAAAGCCAGGTTCCTTAACCCTTTAACCCCAGAGCTTTATCTCCAGTGTTTACTGTGAGTCTTCAGGCATTAACGCAATTCTGATGTTTTCTGAAGTGGGGAAAAGCAGCTTTGTGCTGATATTCAATGATTTTGAACTGATATTCAACACTTTCTAATGAGTTGTATGGGTCACTCTACCGAGTTAGTTCAATACAAAAACAAATATATTCATCAACTTTTACAAATTCAGAAAAATGATTTTAAGGCACATCAAGATCTATTTGATTCAATGGGATCGGTTCACATAAATAAATACATGAAATGTCCAGTTCTTTCTGTGACTTTGAATTGAGAGGTGGCTGTCCCGACACCTAACACCTCAATTCCAAAAGATGGTGAAAAAAGGTTTTAAAAACATAATTTTAGGTTTTCAAAGTGATGTCAAAATATTCAAATGGATTTTTTTGTTTGAATTTAAGGATTAAAATATCTTGTTCCGTGTCTTTTTTCAAGGTACAAATGTTGAATTTCCTCCATCAGTGAAGTCATTTCTGATTTTGAGGAATTGGTTTGAAATTCAAGTGTTCATTTAAAGACTGTCAACAACAAAACGTCATTTCTGCCAGTTAGAACCAAAATAATACGCTTTTTTAACCCTCATCAGAATCAGCTGATTCATGTTGATCCCGTAAATGGTCAAAGAGTGACGATATGTCAAAGAGCGTGTGTTATTTCGGTGTTGCCGGCAGGCACCATCTCCGGTGTTACAGGGTTAAAACAGACTTGACACCAGAACTTTTCCAACTTTCTCTTGAGTTGGATTCAAACGCCGGACTTGGATTCACTCAGTTCTAGATCTGTTTCAATGCTAATATGTATTTATCAGGAATTTAAAATGTTTTCTGTCACATTTTACTGTAAAAAAATCTTCTTCAGTTTAAATGAATGCAGATAAGAAAACACTTTTAGAAACAAGAACAGCGGGAAACGTCTACACTGAGGAACAAATAAAGGGTTACGTTAGCTGACGGTGTACTGGGACTGGAAAAGTCCATTGGTCTGGACAAAGTCCTGAACCTCACGTTTGGTCTGTGTTCACACTCTGCTCCGCGTCTGTGTTTACATCCCGTAAGGCCCGGCTACGGTGGCCGTTTTGGTCTGGTTGTCCCGAGCGAACCAGAGTGACTGGAAACAAACCGAGACCACCTGGAAAGATGGTCAGAGAGCGGTTCCAGGTCCCCGACCAGGGTCCACTTGGGTGTATTCAGAATGAAAATTTGTTCTGGGTTATCAGGGGAAGCGAACTCTGGTTCACTTGAAGGAAACCAAATGTGTCCAGTCTGAAAACATCCTTAAATGAACTGAGAGCAAACGACAGACCTCTCCTCAGCTGAAAGATCGTCTTCAGACCTGAATTCACCCTTTAGCTTTTACCTGGAAACAAAGGTTATTTTCTGTTGTTTTTCTTCTGTTTTGCTTATTTTTTGAATGAATTTTATTTGTTTTGAACTTTTGAATATTGTTGAACACCATTATAAGCCCTCCTTTGTTGGAGTGCTTTGACTTTTTGGTTTGGTTCATTGATGTGAATAAATCGACTTTTTTAAATCTACTATTTGACAGCCTTTCGTCTCTTGGATTTCTATCATTTAACTGTGTGATGACTGTTCACATGTTGGAGAGTTCGTCCTCTATTGTCTCTGTTTTGGCTCCTATTTTTGGATCCACATCATCTGCTGACAAAACGAGCATGACGGCCGGCGAGGAGGTTCCCTCAGAGTTTCATTCAGACAGAAGCAGAGCGGCTCTCACGCCACATTTAGATTCTGCAGGGGGTTTTTTCTTAATGCTTTTAAAAAAATAACAAAATCAAGAAAAAGCAGCAGTGAGTTAATCTGAATCTAAGCTGAGGACAAAGAGGGCCAGAAAAAAGTGGAGGAAACTTGTAAACTTCTTTGCATCTAGCTGCGCAGTCGCGGCTATATTTCCTCCCAAAATGACACTTTAATTAAACAAATTGCCGCGCCTCGGGGAGTGGGACCTTGAAGAGTGCGATAAGGCCGGGGGGAGATAAAGGCCTTATAGGCAGTGTTTATCAGAGGCGCGGGGGTTTAAACCTTTAATAGGTAATGCCCAGATAAGTAAGCCTTTGTGATGTTACTGGTGCAGAGATATTTTACACAGAGGAGCTTACCAAACCGGGGGTGGGGGTGGGGGTGGGTGGCTGAATCAAACCAGTGACTTAAGAGTCTCTGATTAAGAACCGCAGAGAATAGAGGGACAGCGGAAAGTCTCCCATCTCTAAACTCTTTTCTTTCTGCACAAATATCTGCAGTGAGACTGAGCTGCAGCTTTAACCTCAGAGCTTTTTGCTTCCAAAACTCACTTTTGATAAGACTGTTTCCACTTTTCATGGATTAACAGGGATGTAAACATTTGATGGCGAGCTTCCTGGTCCTGGATTTTACCTGTCAGACAGTCGAGACTGTGTTTTCGGCTCTTCTGATAACACTTAAAGAAACATGAAGTTGAAGGGATGCAGCTGAGATTCTCTGTTCCTTTTGTGATTGTAAGTACTGTCCCTCTTGTGCAGATGGATGAAGCTAAGTATGTTGAAGAAACGGGCCGGCCTCTCTCTTCTCTGCCCCTCAAGCATTTCTCCTGTAAGGATTTAGTTTGGTTTTGTGATGTTCTGGATCATGTTTTTGGTTTCCCTTTGTCAGTCACACCAGTTTCAGGCTCATGATCCACAGCTGTCTTCAGTTCAGTTAATTGCTCTCAGCCTATTTAAGAGTCTGGTTTTCAGTTCAGTCTTTTCAATCTGCTCTGCTTTGTTTTGGCAGTCCTCTGGCATGTTTCAGTTTATGTATTAAATGCTCTAGTTTCTGTCACCAAGCCCAGTCTCCTGCATTTTGGGTTGTGTATCAGCAGTGACATTAGAATTAGACTAGAATCATAAAGCGATTATTTGCTGGAGGTTTATCATCATTGCTGTCAGGTGTAGGTGTTTGTCTAAAGGGGCGTGGCCTGTTGGCTCCAAAAACCTTCACATACGAACTTGTCAACACGTACACAGTAAAACTACAGCTCACACTTATGCATACAAACCAACACATGTAAAGCATTTCGTTCTGTCATGTGTCCTGTTTGTGTAAAGGTGAGCTGACACCTGTGCTCAGGTGAGTGTTATTGTTGTACTGAGGTGGATGTTGGAAGAGGTAGAGTGCCAGGTCACCCCCACACCAAGATCCCCGCCGAGCAGCAGTCAGGGCCCCCCCTTTACCCGCATGGGATAGTAACAGAGGATGTCCGCCCGCAGGGCAATCCCGTCAGCCACCCAGACCAGGGCCAGCGGGACCACTACAGGGGCCCCTAACACCAGAGTGCAGAGAGGCACAGGAGCTCAAGCCCAGCCAGAATAACACCCCCCACCAAGCCAGCAAATGCATCTTTGACGATCACACGTTTGTTCTTTGAAAGATGAAAGCACCACGGATGGAAAGCAGTGGAGCTGGTCCCTGCCCCCCCACATACCTGCTGCTGCCACCTCCTTCTGGCATGAGCAACCATGAAGTACTTACATGAACATATGAAGGGGGGCATGCAGTGGAAGCTGGCACGAGCTTCAAATGTGTAAAAGAGATGTTAGTGGGGGGTGACAGAGGCGGACACAATGTGGAGGAGTCTTGCAAGGCAGAAGAGGAAGTGTCTTTTGTCGGCGGTGGTCTCTGCAGCTGAGTCTTTTTCATAGGATAAATCAGACCTGGTGCAGCCGAGCTCACACCTTCAAAGCACGCAGGCATTTCCATGCAGTTCACGCCACGGGACGAGCGCACACGAGCTGTCAAACTCCTGCTTCATCTCAGCACTTCAAAGAGGCCCATTGATTATCCTAAGTGGCCATTACCAAACCTCTGAGCTGCTGCTTTAGTCAGAGGAGAAACCGTCACCGGCTCGAGTTTCAGGAAATCATGCAAATGCAGTGAAAGCAGCAAAAGTAGACCAACAAAAATGACATGTGCACAAACAACAAGCATTGTTGAACATGTGGTAGGAGAGAGATGTGAGCGCGGCCTCCCCAGAGAATCTCCCCCATGAGGCGAGTCAACAAAACAGAGCTGAGCTGATGTGTGCAGATGTACAACAGCTGACTTTCAAAGAGGAAGAACGAAGAAGGCATCACAGCTCAGTAGATGGAGCCCGATCTGTTGCTACAAGAAGCAGTTTAAAACGCTAACAGACCTCAGGAGCTGGATTCCCTGTCAGACAGACTCCTCTGCACATCCACACTTTATGAGGGGGAGGATGTCTTCTGCAAAGAAATAATCATTCATTGTCTTTGGCTAAAGCGTGAGAAGCAGGCGGATTTCATCCAACCAAGATGGTTAAAGAGTCTTCCTGTGCCTTTGGGAAGTATTTATGTAAAACAGTCTGCATGTTTGCATTTCAGCAAGGATATACATTTATCATTCATTCAATAAACAAGGGTTAACAGAAATGTCTGGATAAACTTTTTGGATGAAAGAGTAAAAACATGCAGATTTTCCAGATCCTAATAACTCAGGGGCCTGAGGAAGTCTTGCTTCGGTGATTGTTGGATAACTCATGTTTAGTGGCCCAAACTAAAACCAGCAGAAAAAAAATGTATTGAATAACTCAAACAAGTATTCACAATTGACTCTATTATGAGAACTGGACTGAGCGACCCCTTTACATTCCAAACAGGAAGTACCCGCTGGCTCCAAGAAGCTAAAGTCCTATAGACTTCTATAGAGAAATAAACAGTTATTAATTAGTGATTCTGTTTGTCAGAACAACCATTCTTATTGATACATTTTTCTTAACATCTTTCTAATTTTTTTTTTCTTTTTCACAAGTTATTGAAGTTATAAACTAACCGATCAGATGCCACAGTAAAAGCATGTTGTGCCCAAAACTGGTCAGTGAAAATAGTTTGAATAAGTGAACTATCCTGACAAGAATTGCAAAGCTTGAGAATTTTGACCTGTCCTCGTAATTCCTGGCCAATGACTGAAGAGATCTTAAGTCATGTGGTTTTGTTTACAAGCTTTGGTCCAACACAAGGTTCAGGACTCAGTCTGGACACAATAAAGGTGACTCGGTTGGGACCAACAGACTTTTCCAGTTTGAATATACCCTCTGATAAATTCTAACCTATCAGTCTGTGGCCTGCAGAGCCACCAGCAGCCAACAGAAGGTTTTTATTTTGTTGGATTTGCTCTTATTTGCTTTTTGTTTATTTCCTTAGGAGCTACTTCAGAAAATCTAATTTCATCAGATTTTAGTTGATATTTCTAATACTTAACTATAATCCAGTTTGTTCTGCATGTTTCAGTCTCTACAGGTAACGTCTGCTCATATCTCTGCGGTGTCGTAAAGTTTTGTTGCAGAGATGATGTAGCGTCAGAGTTTAGGACAGCCGGATCTCTGCAGCTTTAATCTGATTCGGTGAAACGTTGAGGCTTTTAACCCAGATGCCAAGTTCAGATTGCATAAAGCATTTCTCTTACTGATTACACAGCACAGTCGAGGGCGAGTGCCTCGGCGGCCTAAACCCCGGTCATGGAACTTGGCTTTTGGGACATGGAACGTCACCTCTTTGGGAGGGAAGGA